>DVTA01000307.1:0-10108 GCA_018233265.1 Junonia stemosa | reverse complement strand
ATAAAAATTTACAAAATGGACTAAACACAAACATCAACAGACCTTCAACATTTACAGGACGGGGGACTTTAGGAGGTAGGACATCATAGAGAGGATACAAGAGTTTAGTCAATATTCGTAAGAAAAATGCGCAACGGTGTGACATTTTAGCATTTTAATATAAAACTACCTTCATAGCATTCGCTTAACTCTTACAAAGTTGGGAAGAATCACCATAGTAATATTCTACTAGCTATTTAGTACGTTTCTATGTTTTTTAGTTCGTATGAAAATATTTGATTTATAAAAACATTCACTCCTGTGGAATACAAACATAAACTTAGCGTAGCCATTTCTGGATAATGGATACCGAAAATAACTTTATACTCACGCGCAGCAATCGTGTTCCCCGTTCTAGAAACTGGGGCTGAGGGCAACCACAAACTACACAATATTGTATACGCAAGTACCTACATTAAACACGAACACAATATAATTTAAAAACGATGCAATGAAAACTTAAGAATGATGTCATTATTATTTCTCATGATGCTGGTAATTATTGGATTGTAAAACATTGACTTCTTAACGCAAATAGTATTTTCATTTTTTTTAGTTTAAAACTAAAAATTGATAATAATATTATTATTTGGTATTTATTTCCGGTTTCTAAAAAATGCAAAAAAAATTGACGTCAAAATCAAACATTTAAACACAATACATTAGAACTTAGGTAGCTGGAAGATATATAATTCATACTATAAAGTCTCTATACCTATTCAGTCACTCGTACTACCTACTTACAATTACTCACAACATATAACAGCCAAAATAATCAACGTGGTTTTATTTATTAATTCAAACAACCATTATGTCACTGGCTGGATAGAGGGGCCGCATGTATGGAGCTTCCGGAATCCTTTATAGGCAGTGAGCTGGCTTCGGATTCAAAGTCACGAGCTCGTGTCCTATCGAACAATAAACCATTACACGTGTTAGATTAGGCCTAAACTCATTTTGTAGGTAAATTATTATAAAGAATAAATGTAGAGCTTTATTTATAGCGTTATAGGCGATAAACATGAGCTTTTTCGAATAGTTGCCAGTGTTACATTTCCATTTATTCTTTAACAGAATTATTAAGAGAAGTTAAATGGAAACGTTTTAATTGTTCTTTTATTCATGTTTATTGTGCTAACAACGTTTTAAAACTATACAATTTGAAAAAGACTACTTCAATAGGTTTACATGTTGAAGTTCGCACTTGTATGTTAAAGTACACAATTCACGCTTTTTTACTTTATTTCTTCATAAGTATTAAGATATACCTACCTACTTACAAATATCTCAAAAACTCTTTATTGTCAGATCGTTTGACAATCATATTAAGAAATATAAATACACTGATTTGTTTAAAAATAGTTTAAGCAAAAATTTATATTTTGTGTAAAATACAAATGAGTAAAAACATATACAATTATACATAACACATTCTTATAAATGCAATTTTATTAATGTCAGAATTTTTCCAAAGTAAATGTTTTTATTTACCTGTCTGTCCTGAAACCTGTTCTAGACTATAAAGTCTCTACGGTCTCTACCATATAATCACTTATACGATTTAATCGATGTGATATTTAGCAAACAGGATTTTTATTCTAATCAAGTTTTATTATAGACACTAACTATGTAATCACTCACAAAAGTCGGTTAACGAAATAGACAAGGAAAATATATTAAAATGGATATCGATATTAAAACGAGGGTTGTAGACCCTAAAATAATAAATAACATTGGGGATTAGAAGGGCTAGTGACCCACAGCACCCTTGCAAGCATAAACCGAATCGTAATTTCACGTGACCATATGTTAAGATACACATTGCAATTAAGTAAATGGACATATTTTAAACAAAAAAGACTTAACTGAAAATAAATCATCATACGTTTCTTGTTGTAATAATAGTCGTGTTTAAAAAAAAGAAAAAGGAAAAAAATGTTAAACGTGTCCTTTTTGTTTCAGATTCGGGCAAAGCCCGGCCGCACCGCGGCTAGTGCAGTTTGCATTTTTTGTTTTGTTCGGAGTGAGAAGTGATCCCTAATCAGTGAAGTGTTAAGTGAGTGCGTACAATGGCGACCTGCACCGGATTCACGGTCCTCGTCGCGCTGCTCGCTATAGGTAAGCCAAATAAAAATGTGTTAGAAGATAAATATTAGGACTTCTATTAATAAAATCGATAACTACTGATTCATGAAGATGCTAAATTGTGGTTTGTTTGGATAAACACACATACACAACCGTGTGCATACATTTAAATATGACATGTTTACATTAATCTTTACAAGATGGTAAATTGTGCTTATTTGTGATAATTGATTGATTGATTAAATTTATCGCCAAAAATTGGCAAATAAAATATGAAAAAAAACTACATATTAATAATTTATTAATTGAATAAGTAAAAGTTAGGATAGGACTCACAATATTGATCGCATTCATAAAAAAAAATATTTTAAGTAACTAAACCTTTCAACCAAAATATTTTATTATACGTTACGACATGACGAGAGGTCTGGTATTCCGGATATAATAATGATGGAGCTCGCAGCTGCCCGCGATCGATACAGCGGCAGACATCTCGGGAGAAATTCGCGGGTCAGACCGCTTTACGAACGATCAGGGTTTTTAATGTATTTTAGAAACTTTAGTTTGTTTGAGTATAGTGCTTTATTTATTACATTTGTCTGCATATACCTAAACATACGTACAAATAAGTTTAAAAAAGTTTTTTAGAAACACCTACAATAAATTACCAAAAACTTAATTACTACTATAATGCTATTTTTAAATCTAAAATATGAAATTACATCCTTTTTACTTATAAAGTCCTTAGACCATCTAATTAAAAATAATTTGATGTTTTATTATTTAAAGTAGAAAAACACATAAACATATGCTAATGGGCTACTTTGTACAACGTGATCACATTAGCTTATTGATATTTATATAATGTAAGAGATTACAATTTACATTGACAATGTATAACTCTTAACTAAGTAATGAATCCATTATATTCTTAAATATAATGTAGTGTGGCTGGCTAATGTATTTTTCACATCGCAACCTAGCGACACGAAATATTGCAATTTAGTAGTAGAATAATTGCTGAGTAGGTGGTAGCAGTCCAATTGAGCCGACTCTATTCAAGTCAATTTCATTGACATTGTTTTGACCGTGGATGCGTTACAAATAAATATACAATAAAAATGTAGAATTAGTAGAACTCTACTCTACTATCTACTCTCTACTCTCCAGCTCTCTCAATTTCCTATCTACATAGATAACTTCTATTAAGCATATTATTTATCGTAAAAAGATGGATATAAAATCTTTCTTCTTGTTGGTTTATATGAATTGGTCATCGTGTTCAATTATTTTATTTACCTATTTTTCCTGGATGCCTTATGGTGTTCATTCAGAAACTACGAATGGGTTTACAGTGAGTAATATTTATGTCAATGTTGTGGTTAAGATATTAATTCTACGGCTGTAGCTGCCTCAACAAAATACTACGTAGTATTCTTCTTCGTATGGTATCTCCCATTTTCTAATGCGTGGTATAATCGGTATAGAATGTAGAGTTACTTTAATCACAAATTAATTGTCATATAAGTGTTATCATTTTTTTTCATGATTGAAAAATGCGTTATCATTCAAGGTAGATTTCCTTAAACTGTATTCGGTTGTTTACGCGAATTTTATCAGTTTACAATCTGACATCCGGATAAGATAGACGTTAAATAATCAAAAGGTTTGGCTACTTTTGTTTAGATATCTTAATCAGTGCTTAGTTATTTATAAAATTGGGCCAAAAAATATTTTTTTATCCTAACAACACAGATTTTAACATTTCTTAGACTTTTTTTTATTATGAGGAATAATTTATAAGGATTGCGAGCCGATTCGATCAAACTGATATCCGAAGAAAAAATGGTCTTAAAAAATTATGTAGAGCAATAAGAATTATTTTTGACGATATTTTCTCCAACGACTCCACGTGTCAATGTCAGGATTAGTGAAAAAAATGTTCTTTCACGACGCGATATCATTTCACCATTAATTGCATTTCTGTTTATCTCCCTCTATTTAATTGCACCTGCTCATCCCTAACCAAGATTTAAATTTGGGCAAGCTCTTGCCCTAAATAAAAACTGGATCTGCTGACTGATGCCTTTGTGACCAAAGATTGGAATCTTTTTATCATGTACCTCTGTGTCTTCTTGTGCTAAGCTATTTATCAAAATGTCTAGAATTCCATTCCTTTAAATACGCATTTTTGTATAACTCAAGCCAAGATTTAAAAAAAATTCTAAAATGGATATAACTTTTAAACTATAATAATCGGATTTACACCTGTTCGTTTTGATGCTTACCTTCTGGGACACCCTGTTTTGGTGTAGGGTTTTTCCTGTAATAACAAGTTACTTTATTTTTTGTTGATAACTGTATTTTACGGTTTTATCTGCTTGTACGGCTGATCTACCCCTATGACTCAAAACGCGTAAGATGGTGTAAAATTTTATCTTAAGGTAAAAGTTAAGAAAACTATAAAAAACCAGGAACGAAAAAAATCGTCGTAAAATAAAATATCATCAAATATATCCGCTCTTAAATTGTAGGTGTAACTGAACTTATATACAACAATTTATGTACCGATATACATTTTTGTCTATGTTTTAAAACACGGGGAACAACTGTTAACAATTGTAACGATGTTAATAATTTGCAAAAACTCTATTATCGTAATTTGTAATTACATTTTCGTTGATATTACATTTTCGAGCGTTATTAAACTAATGTTCCGTTTTCTTTGTATTTCATACATAAGATATGTTTTAGCGAAACACTATAAGTTTAGTTTAATTATATTCAATTTTTTCAAACAATATTATAAGTACAAATATATACTTTTAATTTAATTTTCAATGTAAGTTTTAATCAAATTGAACAAATAGACCCTAATTTAAATACGTTTTTTAAACCCTTGTGTATACATTTTTTGTACGCAATATTTTCTTTTAATTTATATTGAAGTAATCCATTTTTACAAACTAATATTTTTTACGCTGAAGCAATTTTGGTTAATTTTATTAAAGATAATTAAGATATTAGAATAAGACTTAAGCAACTGTTTGTCATGAAAATAAAATTTTAAAAGAGTGATATAGGAAATCAAAATCAAAATCAATTATTTTATTACAACAGACATTTTGAATTGCTAATCTAATAGAGAAACAAACTACTTAATTGATATCGAACTAGAAACATGGGGACATAACATATGTGCATATTCTTGAATTTATTATAGCATCGACTGCGGCTTTTGCAGAACTTCTAGTTGATAATTTTAATCAATCATTTTTTATGGTTCCGTACTTTAAGAACTTTTTTTTTAATTTTTAAATGGATATTGTAACTAAGGTCTATAGTACCTTGGGTGATGTCGCTATTTTAAGTTTTAATTTTTACTTGATCCAGGAATTTCTACGTTTGTGTCAGACGAATAGACGGAGAGTGTTTACCCTTAAAAACTTAAATTTGTTCTCCTATTTAGCACACCGGTTTTAATTTCAATAACATTTATACTTATGTATTTTAAAAAAAATTATACCAAAAATATTAAAAAATCAATTTCGAAAATAGATATCCAACACACGTATATAATAACTACAAACTAACACATATTTACACTTTAACAATTTTAGATAAATTTTCCACTCGCACTTTCAACTAGAAATTGTAACATTCGCCGCGTAATGCGCAGGAGCATGTCTCACTGACTTTATTTAATAAACACTAGGCGACGACGACGTAACCTTGGCGTGGAGTACTTTATTAATATTAGATAGTTTATGATATGTCAACATTTATAACAAATAGCGCGATAAATAAAGATATGTGTAAACAATGTTCGTTACGTTGAAAAAACGTTTAGTTACTTGATTGTTAGATTGCCCAGAAAATCTGATTAACCCTAGAAAGATAATCTACGTCTCCGAGACGTAAGCAAAACACTAATATTGCTGTATGTTTTTTATTTCGCGACGAAACGGGTTACGCGTTTTAGTTAACTCAGTGACCGAGCAGAGCTTGCGTAGGGCGCCTGTTTCACTGCGGTAAGTGTGTTAAATGTGGAGTTATACGTACACCGTACGTCTGGAAGACGTATGATTATCCTTTGTGTAATTTTAGTACTTGTCCTTATAATTGCTTTTTTGACACTAATCAGTGTGATTTAGTATTTCTATGTAATTCTTTAATCTCTCCCTTAACTATTAGTGAGATTGAGGATACATTAAAGGCCAGTGATAACAAGACACCTGTAGAGAATGGCAGTGACACAGAAGATGAGTTGGATCATCGATGGTCTGTTATGATGGCCCTTTGACACTGGTATCAAACAAACCGAAACTATCTAGTGATGAACCTGGTGTTGTGAATGAAAGAAGTGAAAATCTGAAATGATCATGTACTATAATCAATAAAATGGTGGTCACATTCGATCAAATATGTTCGTCGTTAGAAGAAAAGCAACAGATGGCCGGTAGCGCTCTGTTATGGCATACTCAATATTGCATTTGTAAACTCATAGGTTATTTATTGTCATAATTTTATGACGAAAAAGGAAAAACCCCTACGTCGCCGTTGTAAGAATTTTATTGAAAAACCTCTTTTCAGTTTGGATGGCAAAAAGATTGCAAGCACCTACTCTCAAAAGACACCTTCGTACAAATATTCAAAAGTTGTTGCCTCAAATTAATGCTTGTGGAAGTCAGAATGCAGAATCAGTAATCAAAAAGAAAAAAATATTGTACATACTGCCTCAAATATAAGGAGAATGTCAAAAATAACATGTGTTAAGTGTAATAAAAATAACATATGTAATGACTGTGCCTAAATGTGATTTAAAGTAAAACCAAATAATATTTTTAGTTATAAGGACTGACTTATATATTAACTTTAAATTATTTTAAAAGAATGTGATTTAGAATGAATAGAAAAAAATTATCACAATAAACGAAGACTTAATAGTTTATAGTTGATTTGTATGAGGTTTACGAAATTTTGCTTATTATTCTTCTTTTAATACATTTATATTAATTAATTTTGTGTTTTATTACAAGAACTAACCTTAAACTAAAAGGAATATAAGAAATATAAGGTTTAAGAAAGTTGTACTTCTGATAATACATACGTAAACTTTAATACGTCTATGAGACGTATCATTATCTTTAGTGTAGGTCATAATATGATTATCTTTCTAGGGTTAAACAGTATATATAAAAATAGAACCGAAAAGAAAACCGTCAGTACACAACAACATATTGAGTACTTGAACAGCATTACAGTGGAAACTCAAGTCGACGTGCTGTAAAAAATATCAACGTTATCAAAATGGAACTCCTCCTTTAGCAGCTCCAATGCTATAGCCACCCGTTTTTGCATTGGAGGTTTTTTTATATAAGATAGGTGGCAAACGAGCTGACAGATCACCTGATTAATAATAGTAAGTAAACACTGCCACCCATGGACATTAGCAACACCTTATGAGCTACAAAATGCGTTACCTTTTAAAAACAAAGAAATATTCTTTGCCTTTACACCATAGTAGTCTAGATATACCTACATTCTACATCTTGAGCATATGTGTCATACGAATCAATCTGTATGGTAATGTAACGCGAGTGACGCAGCCAGCATCTTCCCCTACATTTACCCTATTCACTTAATGAATACCTACCAGATTCTACGCACCCTGTTCGAAATCTGAGCTTATTAGACGACCTAATATTTGGGAACAGTACCTGCATTGGCAATGTACCTATCTACTTTATTATAGTTGTAATAGAAATTCAGTTGAATTGAGGACTCCTCCTTTTTTTGAAGTACATCAAAAAAGATAAGGAATCCGTGTAAACTTATTTTTTTATTATTTATTTATTTCAGGCATAAATGGCTCATACAAACATTATTACATAAATATACATTACCTTATAAATATACTAATACATATTTTTCTTAAATTATACATGCTATTATTATACATAATATACCTTATGATCTTACAACATAACTTAAGGAGAAGACTTAATGAGTAGGCCTTTGCCCAGCAGTGTATAAAAATAGACATAAGTTAAACACTAAGCAATGGTAAAAGACGAAACTTCCACATAAATAACAATAAAAATGATAGGTAGTTAGGTACCATGTTTATCTCCACGTCGGAATTTCGTTTGTTTTACAACAATGCGTAATAAAAATACCTTATAGATTGTTACTTTTGCGGTATGAATAGGTATTGTACAAATTTTAGGTACGTCATTTATGCCTGTTTGAATGATGGTAAACGAATGGGTCACTTTTTTGTTATGGGTGCAATACCGATTGCAGTATTTTGTATACTTAACTTGATCAATGATTTATACTTGTTTCAAGTATAATCTAAATAGCCAATCCATATAATAATTGAATTACGTAATTATTGATGTTTTATATAATTCTGTCCGCTTTCCTTTGTGGACGGGTGCAATGAACTTTCTAGCTGCGGCCGTGACCAACTTGTAGGTTAATTGTTCCACGATCTCAGCAGTTTCAAAATAAAGGAAATTCTTTAAAGTTCTTCAAAAAACAAGTATAAGACCTTAAAAATACTTTCAGATTTGTCTCGTGTAATTTTTGTTAAAAACTTAAGGTTTAATCGAATATTTTTTTAAATTAAATTAATTAAAAAGGTACAGTATTCAGGGAAAGAAAATTGTGTTCATATTACGCCTTTTGATACCGCGTACACATTGTGATTTGTGATGTCAATTGTGATAATGGATACATAATACAAATGTAATTAGGACACACTAAACATATAAGTGAAATTTCGCTTACTTTTTTATTGCAAGAATTTTACATCAAAACTAATTTTTAGGCATACCTAGAAATGTCTACAGTACTAAATTAAAAAAATATGTCTCGTCAACCTAACCCGACCCGATGCCTAACCCGAAAGTCAAAGAATTCAGATCAACTCGGAACACTTTAATCAAAGTAATAAAGAACGAACGTGACGAGAAAGGTAGGAACTTGTAGTGAAACTTGAAACTTGCAACTTTGCGAAGTAGCACTTTGTATCGCTTACCGCTAACTAAAGTTAGAGGCAGGAACATTTATGGGAGTCATTTTTTAACCAACCTCGTTCTATGGCTATAAATGAAAGCGTGTTGTTTTCTTGATATTTGCTAGAAAATAACGTGTTTTGAGTTCGTTTTCTAGAAAAAAAAATTGTCATTAAGATTGATTGAGAAAATTTATTTATTTATTTTATTTAAATTCTTTATTGCACAAAAGGTGGGCCTAACGCTACTGCGCTCTCTGCCAGCCAACCTTAAGACGTACAAAAAGATTTTATTTATTTATCGGTAGATGTGCAAAAAAAAATTACTCCTAAATAACCTGGGGCACATTATTATCGTAGTATTTAACCCTTTAATTGCTGCGGCAAATCAAAATTACTCAAATGTTAAACACTTGATCAGTCGTCATAATTTCTGAAAAGAATTTCACGAAAGATGACTTCAGTAATAACTTCTTAAATGTAACGTTTGACGACATGTTCAGCATTAAATGTTTATAAATCCATAGGGCGCCATCAGGACGCAATTGAAAAGATAATTATCAAACACAATAGGCGTAGAGAATTTATTGTAGATCTTCGAGTTGTATCTTTTTGTAACGATTATTAAATGCTGATCATGATCCTTAACAGGATGCTATTAAGAGCAGACGTTTATGGTTCGCTGGTTTACTTATTTGGTATGATCATTATCGTCACAAGTAAAACAATATATTAGGTATAAATATTGTACCTACATTAGTGGACCCGACAGACGTTGTTATGTCAACTAAAGTGTCATTATAGCAGCTTTAATTTACATGTTTACATAGAAAATTTCTTAGTTTTTTTTTTTCATTTTTTACGTTTAAACCTTACCTGGACTTTCACGATTATTTCAAAACTAAAATCAGCCAAATCGGTTGAGCCGTTCTCGAGTTTTAGCGAGACTAACGAACAGCAATT
>DVTA01000306.1:0-10111 GCA_018233265.1 Junonia stemosa | reverse complement strand
TAAAGTACCTAATTCTTGTAATTTGTTACGTCATGTTTTTAAATTATTTTTTACCGTACTCAAATTAAAATAGCTTGATTAGTTATAAGCAGACGTTATAAGATATTTATAGAAATAAAGAACATCAATAAAGTTACCAAATGTTGTTATATAAAGTCAGTGTCAAGAAACAATCCTATAAATTACTTTGAGCAATGCCAGTTAATTGGAAACATGTACTTGCTACGGTGACGCCTTTTCATTTTCTCTAACATTCACGGTAATTGGTCCTTTAGGGTTTCAAGGGCTTAGTAATTGTAAAACAGCAGTAGGTACATGTACAACAAGTACATATAGAAGAACAGAGAGTTTTTATTTAATATCCACTAATTCATGTTAAAAATGTAAATAAACATACAAATCATACGATTTGTATGTTTATTTACATATTGAATACCTACGTAGATATTGGATCTTTAATGAAAACAAAATTAAATTAACAGTGTTAATTACAGTGAGTCAATGTACCTAATATACTTACCATCTGTAGGAAGAAATAATTTAATAGGAGGAATCTATACATATAATAAAATCGTAGAGAAGTGTCTATACATTGAATATTTTTTTTAAATACTGATTGATATGGTCTTTCCTATCGACATAGATGCCGAAACCGCAATTTGTAGAAAAAAAATCTGTCTGTTCGAGCATCACGCGAAAACGGCTGAACCGATTTCAATGAAACTTAGCATTTAGGCTATTTTTTGTTTCGAAAAGTTTAAAGGTTTTTGAGAAAAACTCGAAAAACTCAAAAAACCATACTTACACACTTGAGAGCTCAAACGAATTTGCTAAGGATGGCTTATTGTCAGATGTTCGCATGTCCTAAGTAGACACCTTTGTTAAAAAAAAAAGAGTAATGATAGAGAATATTCATAGACAATTTTTTTTGACATTGACAATGGGAGTGTTTTTGTTGTTTCATTTAATCTGTCCTTAATTCTGGAAAAATAATATTATAGTGTGAGAACCGAAGAACCGTATTACAATAATTATGTTATATCGTCTTACTTAGACAAACCTTAATTTACGCGGGCGAAGCCGCGGGTAACAGCTAGTACTGTTATAAAACAAGTTCTACGTCAAACCTCTTTTTGAAAAACTCATTTAGGCTTCATATTTTAATTTCATACTGTTCGCCTATGTGGTAGGTACCTATATGATGAAAAGTTAAAACATAAAAAGTAGCCATTATCTTATTCTGATGTTCCTTAGTTTTTGATTTTGATATGAAAATTCAATAAACATTCACCCATGCTCATAAACTATGCTATTTATAATAGTAGCAACATTATTTAAACTTAATAAAAAATACAATAGTAAACGTCCAGTGCACCAATAATTTAGCTGCAGTGCTCTGAAATTTAGGTCAACAACTTAAACGATAGACCGATGACATCACTGAAATTGTACTTAGAATATATTTATCGCAGTCAATAATTTCATATGAAGTTAGTTCAATAATATATCAATTTTATTATGTGACCCATAGATAGCAACTTACCTCATCTTGTTCTGAAATGATTGAATTTTACAATGCAATATTGTTCAGCTGGTTTTTGCACATGCCTTTCAATAATTTCGTTATCTAAATCTAATCAAGTTATTTCCAGATGGTTGGTAAAAAAGCTCAACTACGAATACAGTTAACCTAGATCACCTGACTCTAAAAACTAACAAGAAAATCCCGTAAAATAGCCGTGGTCATATGCTACTTTTCCCTAGAAGATATTACTTTATTAGAATATGTGTCATACATACACGGCCTGTCAAAATCGTAACCCTCCTTTTGCTTTGCCGTAGTCGGGTAAAAAATGCAAGCAATTTTGAATCGATGAAACGATAAATAGATAAATTATTTTTTTTTTTGAATTTTTAACTGGTTTTAACATTACTGAGCTAAAACTCGATAGATATAATAAAAGAACATATCTCCAAACCAACAAGGATTATTTAACAATATCTTAATGGCCATTTAACAATAAGTAATCTAAACGCTATAACATCTAACGAGGAAATTCGATAACAAATTTGTACTTTGAATCCACACGCATCACTGAGTCTTGTGCATACTGAATTAATACATGAAAACCAGGCGGAAGGCAGTCTTTGGACAACAGCAGCCATATAGCAACAATACAGTGCAAACAATGCATGCTACGTCATGACTATGACGTCAGCCTGATCTTAGTGCACAACTCGACGAGAAACCGACAAACACAATCTGAACCCAATCACAAAGACAAAAGACTTAAAATTGGCTGCAATGATCCAAAATTGTGATGTTTAGATCTGAACCATGGTAAGGAAATATAGGCAAATAGATACGTGAGCAATTTCAGATTACAATAGCCAAGAGTCCATTCTAGGGGCCAATAGCAGTAGATGGTATAATGGCTTTAATATTATAAATTATTTCTCGATACAGCTCCTAGCCAAAACCAAACACTGGAAGTTAAATACAATTGATGCAAATACGTGCCAAGAACGTTTGAGATAAACATAACATGCTTCGTATTATTCCCAATAGTTATTGGACTTAAAACTGATTATTTTCGATTACTGAATTCCTTTTGATTGATCGCGAATAAGAGATATGATCGTCTTAACTGTTTGTATTTGTATAGTAATATGCTATAAGGTTGGCATTTATACGTGCGACGTTCATAATAAAATCATGAGAAATAAACATATTATTGTAGTCCACTCAATTTAGACATCGAGAACTGACTGAGACTCTTAGAAAAAAAGTCTATAGAGATTTTAATTGATATAATTATTTAATTTACAATGTTTATTACAGCTATTTTTATGAAATACTTGCAGATTTGCTGAGAACCATAAAAAACCATTTTTGTTACCATACCCCAAATATTTCTTTAAGGTATCGCATCTATGAGAATTTTTCAGATCATATTTATGGTTGTGATTTGATCAATCGTACAGTATCAAATATATATTCGTAGACAATTTAAATATCACTATCATATCCATATCAAAGCGTCAAAAAATCAAAACAATATCTGATAAATCTAAAACAACCTATACTTTAAAATAAAAACCATCAATTTCTTTGAACGGCACCAAAATAACCAGAATTCAGGATCATGTTTCGCTACTATATCATATATTGTAAGCCGGTACAGATGACTTCGCTCCAGGCGTTTTCGGTTAGGAGCTGAACAATCGGACTTGTAATGGTATACGTTATATGATAACAACAGTTCATTATAATAACAGGTGCAACTGTGGTCAGATAGCTCTGGGCGAATTGGTTGGGTCCAGGAGATGAGAAAGACCAATGTATAGGAAAGTAATACAGAAATATTGAGCTGTAACTGATTCGAATTATTTCATACTTAAAAATGAAATTTAATTATTATATGAAAATAATGAAATGATTAATATGTAAGTGATATTTGGCTTAAAGGAAAAAAAAACAAAACAGGAGTTAAAAAAAAATTAATTTTTTTATTGATTTGAGCTGGCACCTAGCTAGCACCATATATTTATGGTTATCCACTATTGTAGATAAACATATGTTAAGAACCAATCAAACCAGCCAAACCAAATTTAGATAAAATTTTTCAAGAAAAAATGAGATGTTTCATTTTAGGCCAAGTTTTTGTACACTATATCGAGAAAAATGATTATATGCTTTACATAAAATATTTTATAATAAAATAGTTCTAATATTGTATTACTTGTACCACGTCCAGTCTTAACAGGGCTTAACGATGGTACGCAGACAAAGTGGCCAGGCTTTATTTCACTCGACTCAGCTTCGACCGCATGCTTAATACTGAGATCGTGTTCGTATTTTTAAATCTAAGAATTGTTTTTGGGATACTTGGAGATTTTCTAGCTAATTTACTTATGATAAATGTGGTTTCTAATTTGCTTATAGATAAGTATAGTTTTGGATCTACATATAATTCTGGACATGACATTGAATGACATTCTAGTTTTAATCGATTTTATTTCGAATTAATATTTGATGCGTCCGGATGAATCCGGATGATGATGACCTTTAATTAGAATAATTAATATCCAAGACCTTAAAATAAATCTAAAATTAAAGTGGTCAAGACGGTGATCTCGAACTAAATCTAAAATGTTCTCCAAATAATCAAGCCATACCGATTTACAAATTGACATAATTACGAATATCCTAAAAACGAATCGATGAAATCAACAGGGATTTAAACCACGTCTCCGATAAAAACTTGTACGAATTTAAACTGATAGTCTCCGCGAGGAAGTTGGCAATTTGGAAGATTATTAATGCATTTCATGTGAATTCAAGACTCCTTTTTCGGATCAGACACCAGTAATTAAGATTATGGATGATTCTCGGAATATACGAGTAACAGCACGTGCAGGTGCTATTAATTAAAGCGTAGCTATAGATAGATGTATTTCATCATCATCCTAGCCTTTTTAATTGAGGTATGGTTATTAGAGAATAGGTTTTGATAGGACAACCGCTCTGGTGTAGTGGTGCTGAATGCGCTATTAACGCTGGGGGTCGCGGGTTCGATTCCCGTTCGGGGCTGATGTTTGTATTTATATAAACATTCGTTTCTAGGTCTGGTCCTTGTGGGTTTATCCACCGTGCCTTGGAGAGCACGTAAAGCCGTCGGTCCCAGTTGTTATCACAATCACCAGATAACGAACGTTACTCACAGTAGGTAATATTCTAGACTAAATGGTTACTGGCTTGCCCTCTGGGTTGCAGAGGTCAGACGGCAATCGCTGTGCGTAAAAATCAATAACCAGTCAAAACTTAGGCTAGAATAAAAGCAGACCCTGGCTAAGTCTAGGAAAACGCTAGGAAGAAGAAGAAGGTTTTGATAGGTTAGTACATACAGCGTTTACTGCCTGACCTGCGCAAGCATTAAAACTTGAATATTTTTATCTACTAAGATTTATCAGATGATTATGATAACAACCGAAACTAACAACTTCTCTTTGAGGTACGAAGAAAAGACACAGGAACAAATACCTACAAAGGGTTAAATATTTGTACAAATACAATCTGCTTCTAGCGGAGGTTGAACCCACTGCCGGCATTATAAGTACATTCACTACACCAGAGCGGTCTATACATAGCATGTGCTGTATAATAGGATAATGTATCGTCGTCTATTTTTAGTTTTTCAACTACACCAATTTATTAAATCAGCGGGGATAAATTTGTTGATGCCCTTAATAAGGCTGGAGCAATTTAAATTAACGTCGAGCCGAGTTCGAAGCGTAATATGAATAGATTAGTTAATTTGATTGCGTAACATCTTCAGCTGTGTTATTTCTATCACATCTATAGAGCTATAGTAGCATAGGTTGTTTAAAAAAATATATGAGTACGGAAACTATTTTGATAAAAATTTTGGTATGGCTGAAAAATTTTAACTTTTTTTTTCCAGAAACTAGAATAAAAGATGCCAAAGATATAGCAATAAAGCTTTTTCTCGATGTTTTAAGAATATAAACCGAAATAAAAGCAAGCAAAATCATACAAAACCTAATAGCTACTTAAAAATTCTGTCCCGTAATAATAATCAGTCAAAGCAAACTTTAACGTGCAAGAGGCAATAAAAAACTAGATCCTCGATAATACAACATGAAGAGATAACATAAATTACCCGAGTGGAAACAGAAGGATAAATTATTTTAACAAAAATTCATCGCTTCAAGCGCTCGCGTGTCCAACGTACAGCTGCCCTTTATCAAGAAAGAAAGCGCTTTAATTATAGCCAAGAATTTTATTACCGTGAATTTGTCTAAATGTTTATTACCTTGCTAAAAACCTAGAGAATTAATGACCAGCAAGTTTGTTTGAAATCGGTACTGTAATTTTGATAAGAGTGATAAGTGCACCTTTATTAGACATTTGCTTGTATTTTGTACTAATTTTGATGGTTAATTGTTTCGGTATATTGACTTTTGAGGTATTTAAGCTGGTGTTATCTGTAATTGGTTTTCTTTTCGAAGTAATATTGTAATTAGATGGTGACTCTATAATGCTTACGTAAATTACTTTAACTTTATATTGAATTGAATGTAAATTAAGTGTTATTCATGATAAAAATACGAGTAAGAGAACGAAAAGCTTATGTTTCTTGAAAAGTTAAACTGTTACATATTATTTTTTAAATATAATATGAAGATGGTATAAACCATATGATGTGATTAAGCGTTACGGATTATATAATATAATTATGGACAAGTAAACCGTGTTTTTTTTTAAAGCTACCGAAATTTCAAACAAAAAATTAGCTAATAAAATATCGTTAAATCTAGCTCCAAATACTTTTAAAACTAAAGTATCGAAATTACGGAAAATTCGCGATCAATTTACATATTTGTCATTCAAATTAATTTTAAATGCATTTTAGTTGAACAGCAAAACTAGTAACTGTCAAGGTTGACCGGCGTATTTGCATTAAATGCAGGTGGTTGAAAAATTGCATCAGATATCAAAGGGGAACGTAATTTATATTATCATTTTACAGCCTTTCGTAATTTTTAATATACATTTTTCCTACGCCTTTTTAAATTAAGTTTGTAACATACTATCGTGATGTGACTTAAAAAAACGTAACACATCCTGTACATATCCCACTGCTGGGCATAGGCCTCTTCTCCTATTGGGGAGAAGGTTATAGAGCTTAATCCACCACGCTGCTCCACTGCGGATTGGTGGATACACATGTGTCAGAACTTCTTCCGGCACATGCAGGTTTCCTCACGATGTTTTCCTTCACCGCTGAGCTCAAGATGAATTTAAACACAAATTTAACACATGAAAATCCAGCGGTGCTAGCCAGGGTTTGAATCCGTGACCTTTGGTTAATATCCACGTGTTCGCACCACTAGGCCATCTCGGCTCGATTTAGTTCGTATAGTCGAATTGTGGCAGGACTTCGACACGAAAAAATCATGATCAATATAATTCATAACTAAACGAAAAAAGATATACCTAAGAAAGTTTATCATAACAGCGCAAACATTCTACGCATCCACATCAAAACAAAACAAAAAAAAAAGAACAATCCATATAAAACCTCATTACGGGAAAAGAGATCGTATAAATATCGTTGTTTTCGCGATATTAAACAAACGGTCTCAAACGGAAGAGGATAAATCCCTCCAGTAAGACATTCTAATACGAGTTAATCGTTCGTGCCTAACCTCTGATATATGGCCCTCGCAATGTCTTATTTACAAAGTTTTTAGGGAGTTTAATCTATATATTTTTAACTGTTTTACTAAATATTTATCTGTAGTATGAGTTTTAAAAGTTTGCCATAACGTAATTTTCGAATAGTATTCTTCAATGCTTTGACTAACAGTGTTTGTAGCAAAATTTTCTGTATAGGCGCTATTAGTCAACCTAGGCAAGGTATTATGAAAGAATACGAACCAAAGACGTTATTCAAACGGACCAAAATCTTCTCATTTCACATAAGGGTGTATTTATACTAGACGAATGTTCTAGCCCCATTCGATTAAATTATTTTAGTATAAACAAGGATAGCGCTTTCTTTCCTTATTCGGTACTACTAACTATAGGTTTAAATTTTAATGAACTAAAATGAGTACAACCTAGACACGCGGTAGCGTGGCAAGCCAAGTTCATAATAGAAACTGCAATAGTCTCAATGAGCAACTTACATATCATTCTATTGCGCCCAAAGAACTTTAATACTTACATATTTGATTCATATTTTGTTGAAAACGTATCACATTAAAAGAAACAAAACAACGAAAGGATACGAAAACATAATAATAACACAGTATTAGACGTGCAAAAAATAAAAGACCATGTCCCATCCGTACGGTACACATCCGCAATGCATTTGCATACATTAAGCGACAAAGGGCCAACCGTCATAATTTTGATATTTAATTTTTTACAGTTACAAGTACCGGTTTTTGTCTATTGTCACTTGTATAAAATATTTAAATTGAAAACAAAATCGCCGGGTCGAAACAATGAGCGTACCTTTTTGTCCCCAGTCTATACATGGCGAAATATCGCGTTAAAAATAACCTTATTTCTATTAAAATAAGGTGCAATGTTAAGTAAAACATAATGCGGAATACGTGAAAATTAGTAATAACAGCATGAAAATTATATTCCGTGATTTAAAGCACTATAATGCGACTCGGTATTTAGTCATTTGCACGTCAACGGCAACGTTAAATAGTTTATGAAAATTCGGTCGAGTGGAAAGTCTGTTTTAATAGGTTTTTTTGTGAAGGTTAATTGGAAATTCGAGTATTTAATTGTACACGATTGCTTTGTGTTTGTACGTGATGGAAAATGATTAAATAACTTGATTTTTGAGTTTTTTAACTTTGTTGTCGTAAATACCCCCGCTGTGCGACATCGTCGTCGATTAAGCTCGAAATTTTTTTCTAGTAAATGAAGCGAAAACTTTCTCAGCGGTAGGCCACGGGCCATTTCTTTTTATGTTTCAAAATATATCTAATTTATATTAAGTATTCTATATGGCATAGTGATGTAGGCTTAATCCGGTTACTTATTTTGCATATCAATTTCGAAAGATTGTTTAAATATTTTAGTATAGCCATTAGTCATATTTGGTATTCAAATTACTGAATACATAAAATATTTAGATTTTATGAGATAAATGTGTTAATTTCGCAAAATTTATATATGCAGCCTATACCTACATACTAAACTAACTCCATTCTTATTTTTACAAAAAAACCTAATTTATCGCAATCTAATCCCAAATATCTGTATAAAAATAGTAAAGTATTTTGTCAACATAGAAAAATTAAAATTTCACATTCATTTCATCCCTTCACCTTTCACGCTCACTAAACACAAAAAAATCACTAAATACCTCTTCTAAAGTTAACTCTCTGTTTTTCTAAACCAATTTTCTCAATACCAGTTCAACGGTGTAGCCAAAACTTTACAAAACGACAAACACTATAAACTTTACAACATAACAACATACGTTGCGTTTAATAATCAAAACACGCATATTAATGATCGCGCCGCACCGGTCCGGACCGAATCGTGATCAAACAGAGTGCCGGAACGGATTGCCGAATGACAATAAGATGCTAATCTTCGACACCTCGGCATTTGCATAATATTTGCGAACGGATAAATGTCACTGCACCGGAATGGGAAGTTTCGGCTAGAATCTGTAACGGACGGTTTTTTGTTTAAATTTCGTTTGAATTATATTTGTGTTAAATTTAAATTGGAACATTTGTAATACAATTAAATTAGTTTTATGTTATGTAGGAGTGATATTAAAGAGACTACTATTTTTGATGTAATTTATTACTATGAGAACTTTACATGAAAGTCTTATATTACTCATATTTACATATTTATGTTTTTTTTTATTAGCGTGTTTGTCGTACAAAAATGTTTCTTATTTAACAGAACTAATGTACGGAACGACTTATTTTATTTTTGATCAATCAATACATAATATATTATATGCAATTACCTAGACATGCGAATGTACAGAGTAATTTACTATTATAGTTATAAAACATTGAAAATATACATCTAACATAAATATTATCAGCAGATTTTATAAGTTAGTGTAATAAAAACGGCAAGTAACTTAAAAAAATCATAAAATAAGAGTATTAGAAGAGCTGAACGCACCGTGCAAACAAATCAACAGTTTGCTTTAGTAATAAAGTTTGTAT
The DNA here is from genome assembly GCA_018233265.1 of Junonia stemosa. NCBI lineage: Eukaryota > Metazoa > Arthropoda > Insecta > Lepidoptera > Nymphalidae > Junonia > Junonia stemosa. The sequence continues at coordinate 361 of DVTA01000306.1, read as the reverse complement.
GAAAGTTTTCTTATAACGCTGACTAACGTTACTACACTTATAACAAAATCTCTTAACTTTGTTTTCCTATTTATGTGGGGCTTTATATTGAAAACTATATCATAACAAACTTTATTTAAGAAAGTTTTAGTCGTACATTAAGTATACAATTCGTTTCGCGATATACATAAAAAAAACGTAACATAGCCTGTACATATCCCACTGCTGGGCATAGGCCTCTTCTCCTATTAGGGAGAAGTAATGGAGGTTAATCCACCACGCTGCTTCACTGCGGATTGGTGGATTTACATGTGTCAGAATTTCTTCCGGCACATGCAGGTTTCCTCACGATGTTTTCCTTCACCGCCGAGCTCGAGATGAA
>DVTA01000305.1:0-10113 GCA_018233265.1 Junonia stemosa | reverse complement strand
ATGGCGGCCATCGGAGGGGGTTTTAGTGAGTGCAATCTCAAATAACTCGGGCTCCCCCCCAGGAGTCGGGTGTCTATGAAGATTTACCCTGCGTCAACAAAAAAAAAAAGGTTATAGTCGTAACGTTTTATGTGGTCACCCCGTGGTAGTTATTTAGATTTTACACCCAAATTCAACGACCAGGTTGCTAGTTTTATTAAGTATCAACATAATATTAATTCTTCATATCACATACATTTATAGCGTGTGATAGCATACTTCTAAGCTATAATCACGTAGAACCTTACCCTAACACTCAGTTAATCCTTACACTATAAACGATGGTGCCTATAAAAGTAATATTATTCATAGTAAATACCTCACTAGGTTTTTACGAATGGAGCTGCCATTACATTTAATTGCATTTTATTAGTAGCAATTATTTTTAATGTTAATCATTTCTCGGTTAAAACTTTGTTATACAAAATGACAATAAAATTATAGGGTAAGATAAATTGCTTTCGCGTATTTTAACAGATCTTCTAGTATTTCTTTTAATCGATAGCACCTTTGTTCGAAAACGTAGGTATGTTAGTTTGAGTATATTGTGATAATAATGTAAAAACGATAAATATTTAAGTACTTTTTGTATCAAATTTTGGTTGAGAATATTTTTATCTGAATTTTATAATATGAGTGCAAATCTTTTTAATTTTTTTTTTAGCTATCCTAGTATATTTACTTTGGTCCACCGTTTTTGTGATCCTTTTTATACTTTGAAGAACATTTTGACAAATTATACAATGTTTTTTTGGTTGCTTAGTTGACAAATAATATATTTTTGTAATCTTCTTAAGAATTTAAATCGTACATCATGATTAATTTATCTTTTTCACGTATACTTTGTATAATTTTATAACTATCCATTAGATTGTTGGCTGGTTGGCCAGATGGTTTTATTCTTAACTAAGAAGAATAAAAGGGGTAAAATTAGACCTTATTGTTGAAGGTTTTAACCCCTATGACAACAACCCACATGCTAGAGCTTTCTCGATATCTTCCCTTCGTACCAAAATTACTGCAACTTCTGCAGCGGTTTTGTCGCGGAAAAGACAGACAGAGTTAGACAGAGACTTTCGTAGTTATTGTAGGTATTAGTATAGTTACAATTTTTATGCCTATATATTATAGAGTTAAGTCTTGTCGCAGTGGTTTGCCGGTCACGATACATGCTAAGTGCATCGCATGAAAAAAACCACATCCGCGTTCATCGCTGTGATGTCATCTGGATTTTATTGACTATTAAGTATATAGGTAAATACATCATCCAAATATTGAACTGTATTTAAAATGTATATGTATTGTAGCAGTTGCCAACGTCTTCTAGATTTTGCATACAAACGTGCATATTGAGGTACTACCTTTACTTATTTTGGGGTGAAATTTTTTGAAGTCCGTTCGTAGTGGAACTCTGTACAATAGAGTCTGCCAAATTTAAGGTCTCTTGGATATTTTGGTTTCAGAGTTATCGTGATGAATGACTGATGATTCACTCTATATTATGGAATTAAGGATAAATACTTACAAAAGTAGTTCGATACCTATATGTTTAATTATTTATTGTTACATATATTAGCGTTAAAATCTTATTTACGTTATTTATTTCAATTAAATGAAAAAATAATTATTTTGTTTACATCGAATTAAACCCTAATTATAGGGAAATACAATAATAGAGAACAAAAAATAGGAAATATTTTGATCGCAATTAGTTTCTTAAGATATTTATTTAAACAAACAATTTTTTACAAGACGGTTAACTGAATTACTTAGAATCAGACAAATTTTAAAAAAGGTTTATAATAGATAAATGATACTTACTCAAAACTTCTTGAAGGGGTACTAAAATACTATTCTTAGCATATATTCTTCCCCTTTCTTTCCAGAACGTGGTAAAACAATGTGCGTCCTGCGAGACGGAGTACGCTTTACTGAAGATGACGGGCATCGCGCACCACATCGACGACATGAAGAGGCGGCACGAGCACGCCGTGAGGGTTCAGGTGAGGAGACATAGCATTTGTTATTATATTATACAGAACGTGGTGAAACAATGTACATCCTGCGCGACGGAATACGTTTTACTGAAGGTGAAAGGCATCGCGCGCCACATCGACGACATGAAGAGGCGGCACGAGCATGCTGTGAGGGTTCAGATGAGGAGGAATAGCTCATGTTATTATATTATCCAGAACGTGGTGAAACAATGTGCTTCCTGCGAGACGGAGTACGCTTAATGAAGATGACGGGCATTACTTACTCATCATACAGATGACATGAAGAGGCGGCACGAGCACGCTGTAAGGGTTCATGTGTGGAGGAACAGCACATATTATTATATTATTCAGAACGTGGTGAACCAATGTGCATCTGCTGAAGATGGCGGGCATCACACCACATAGATGACATGAAGAGGCGGTACGAGCATGCTGTGGAGTTCAGGTGAGGAGGAGCAGCACATGTTATTATATTATCCAGAATGTAGTAAAACATTGTGCATCTGCAGAAGATGACGGGCATCGCACATCATATAGATGACATGAAGAGGCGTCACGAGCACGCCGTGAGGTGAGGAGGAAAACCAGCAGTTTAAACTATGAAACCAGAACCAGTCTGAAAGATGAATGAAATGAAAACTTAAAGACTGTTAAGAAAATCTGTATGTAATATAAAGTAGACATTTTTTGTATTCTGAAATATGAATTTGAATGTAACGTGATTTTTGAAGAAGAATAATTCAAAGTCATCTTTTTAAATATTTTTGATATTAGTTTGTATGATAATGCTGTTTTCATTGAAAATTCCAAAAATTAAGTTATTAATTAGTCAATAAAAATAGTGATGGATGTATCTTCTATTATTGTAAATTTTTTTAGCAAAAATGTGTATCTTCACAAAAAATGCCACTCATTAAAATTGTTATTTTTTTTCTTTACAGGAGATCCAGTCGTTACTATACGGGTGGAACGGACCAGACTTGACGACTTACGGAGAGTTGTGCGCCGAAGGGACCTTTAGGTATAATTTTGTTCAATTTATATTAAAATTAAATTACCACAATTACTTCTTTGTTCAACTTAAGTAAGTATCTGCTACTGTCTGTATCACGCATAGAAAAGTTAGTTCCCGGGTTAGAACTTTGATTCAAATCTGTCCAGCCGTTTTCCAATATATAAAAATATATCGCGATGTTTAGGTCTAACGATATCTAACATAATTGTTAAAGATATATAGAAGATTTAGACGCTCAAAGTTTTATAGATTTTTAGTTTTAATCTATACAATTAATTAATCCGCGCCTGATAGAACCAGTTAGGTCACTTGTCTCAAATTTAGTATCTTGTATGTAAAAACTAATGATTTCTGGCAACTTCCAGAGTGTTCGGCGCGAAGGCGATGCGTCACGCCTTCCTCTTCGACAAGATGCTCCTCGTCACCAAGAACCGGGAGGATGGGATACTTGCCTACAAATCTCATATCATGGTAAGTTTTACATGAAAAATTAGAATAATGTCACTTACGTATGGAATTAGTTACTTATTGTTAGATGAAATTATTGCTGATTAAAATAATATGCAGAATGCAGTGAGTTTTAGAACATACTGTCATATTTTGCCCTAATTGTAAATAACGTTCTTTCTATCCACGACCTTACTGTTATACGAGAATTATCAAAATATTTTGAATCTAGAAACAAAAAGGCATACTAGGACTATAGGAGCCCATATCAATTTTGAAAAGTTTGTTCACCAGAACTTACTTGTCACTTGTTAAATATAACTTCCTAAACCTAAAGCAGTTCTTTGAAATTTCTAATAACTATCTAAGTGCCTATCCCTAGTGCTTGTTGTATGACACAATCTATCAAATTACAACCATTTAGTCCTATTTATAATTTATCGTAACCAATGATTTTTATTTTCCAGTGCAACAACATGATGCTAGTGGAGTCCATCGCCGGAGCTCCACTCTCCTTCCACGTGATCCCCTGGGACGCGCCGCGCTCTCAACTGACGCTGCAAGCACGCTCGCCGAGGCACAAGCGAGAGTGGACCTTATTGTTGAAGCGGGTAAGACTTATTATCCAATAACAACCTATTCTCCTAGTACAACGATATGATGCGTCGTATTTCCAGCTGACGTTGTAGGCACGCTCGCCGAGGCACAAGCGAGAGTGGACCTTATTTTGAAGCGGGTAAGACTTATTATCCAATAACAACCTATTCTCCTAGTGCTACAACATGACGCGTCGTATTCCCAGCTGACGCTACAGGCACGCTCGCCAAGGCACAAGCGAGAGTAGACCTTATTACTGAAGCGGGTGAGACTCATTATCCAATGACCACCTACTACTGTCTGTGCACCAACATGATGCAAGAATCATCAATAACATAAGAAAGCAAATGAACCTTATTGCTAAAGCTGGTAAGACGATAATCCCGTGTACTAGTAGCAGTTACACGCGGCTCACATCATCAAAAATCGTATTGAAGGCACAAGCGAGAATAGACCAATTATTACTAAAGCGGGTAAGAGACTTCCAATTATAACCTATTCTCCTAGTGGAACAATATGACGCGTCGTGTTCCCAACTGACGCTGCAAGCACGCACGCGGAGGCACACGCGAGAGTGGACCTCATTGTCGAAGCGGGTAAGACACGAGTATGGAGTTCCCATTAGTAATGGTATAATTAAACGTCATTACTGCAAAACTTACCTTATACCCACTAAACTCAATAAAAAATCCTGTGTTGTTTTGTAAAAAATTAATGAAAGTATTTTTAATTTCTAGGTAATATTGGAGAACTACAATGCTGTCATTCCATCCCACGCGAGGCAATTAGTGATGGAGTTGGGGCAAAACAAAACTGATGGTGAGTTTTACTACATAAAATTTTTTTTATGTCTTAATACTGAAAAATAATTAAAATGACGTCTGTGTACATGTTTGTAATGCATTTATTGTTTTGTTGCAGATGACATCCTTGCCGAGAAATCACACAATCTCATCACACAAGCATCTATGCGAAAACAACTATCAGCACCGGAGTACCTCGAAAAACGAAAAATAGAAAGAGAGAGAAGAAAATCTTTCGAAAACGGTATCAGAGGAAGACTTAAGAAAGCTAATAGAAAGTACACAATAAATAATTCTAGAGACGAGAGCCAAGAATGCGACTGTGTGCAATATTCAGCTGAGAAAGGAACAGATTATACTTGCGACAACTGTTACATTGATCTTTGCTCAGATTGCGAAACAGAACTCTCCAAAGACAAAGTTAAAGATGAAAAATGTTCATGTAAAAATGTTGGAAGTGATACAAGAGAGAAATGCCCTGAGTGTGACAGAGCACTACAATACATAGATGCTGGTAGTACGGAACAAATTGAAAGGAATAAATCGGCTTGCAAATGCTCAGACTTCAAATCTTCTCAAGAAAGTTTCACTAAGGAATTTGGCGGGTCTTTGAACAAGACTAGAGGTTATCACTCATCTGATAATATTGTTAGTTATACGGAAAGTAAAAGTAAAGAAGATTTGACTGAGATTAATAGTGGGTCTAACGTTAAAAATATTCAAAAAACTTGTTTGAAATGCGCTAAGATTAAAGAAAATATTCCAGTAACTGACTCAATGGGAACTTTACATACTAGAAAGTCAAGGTGTAATGATACAGAGAAACATCGGACAGATACACTACGGTCGAAGTCAAAGGATGATCCTCAAAGATCTAAGTTATCGAAAATAGGTACATGGAGGAGAAAATCAGAACCTGGTCTTCAAAACACAATAATAATTACAAAGAAATCTCAAGACAGTGACAGTGAAAGAACAGATAGCAAAGGAAGTGAAAAAATAGAATTCGAGTGTCGAAACTGTGGGTCTAATAAAATTACTAAGAAAGTTAAAGGTAATGAAGGAGCCATTATATCTGACCCTGAAGTAGACAGTAGAAAGAGAGGAACTAATACTGTAGTAAAACCGAACATAGAAATAAAGATGTACAATACTAAAAATATACCAAAGAAAATTTCGAAGATTAAAAAGAATAGAGCGAAAGGATTGCGCCTCGGGTCTGATACGACAACCCGGTTTTATACAGATTTCTCGACTGATGTGTCTACTGAGAATATTCTGCATATATCTGAATCAAATGACAGTCTCAACGTTGACAAACCAAAGATTCAACCAATTTTAAATATTCCAGATAAGATAAGTAAAGATGAAGACATCGATGAAGAAACGTATAAAAAACTTATTGAAAAAACGGATTCGTTTAAAAAGAATGAATTAGAAAAGGTCAAGTACTTAAACAAACAAAAAGTCATAAATGAAGGAACTGAGACGGAAGACAAGTCGCAAGATGTTGCAACCAAGCAGGAAGAGGTTCAGGAAAGCTGTGAAGAAATTGAACAGCCCTTAGAACAGATTATATCACAACTATTGATGCAAAATAGGGAATTTCAAAAGCTACTTAAAAAGCAACAACTTCGGAATACTGCTCAAAGAAGGCATCAGAGGTTATTAAAGTCTCATTCGAATCCAGATCAAGTTATATTGGCCAAAAACGAACTAACAAAGTTGAAACCAAAGTATATGCGTCAAATGTCAGACAATATCGAATTAAATATCAATGAACATGAAGAACCAGAACGTAACGTCCAAAGTGAAGTTGATGATGCGTCCGATGAAGATCATATCTATGAAACATTGAGAATCGAGAATCGAGTGGATAATAATTTACATGAACTAAGTAATAAAAGTAAATCTATACAGCATAATCCACATATTTCTCGACCAAGACGGTTGCCATCTCCACAAAACCCTCCAGAATTAGTTAAAGTTCGTGGACCGGAATCCGATTATGTTTACTTATCATTCGATCAAATTAAACGTCATGATAATTTAGATGATGGAATATATGATGTACCAGTGAAAACGCCAGAAAAAGTATCGAAAGTAGAGAAGAATTCAAATGATTATTATGTGACTATGGAGAACAAGAGTCCCGCTAAAGCAAGTAACGATGAAAACATTTATGATAACCTTATAGAAGTCTGTCGACGGAAAAAGGAAGTTCCCACTACATTACCGAGTGACTATTTGCCGATGAGCCCAGATCAACAGAGCCCTAATACGCCAGAAATATGGCTAAGTCGTCAAAAGGAACATTTTAACGTTTCTAGAGACAGAAAATCAGGTTCATTGCCCAGAAGTTTTCAAGTAGTAACGAGCGGTCAAGAAGATAATAATCTAAGTACTTTTAAATGTAAACCGAACAGTAATAACAAAACTTATCTTAATAGGGATGGAAAAGTGATGAGTGTTGATAGACCTTTTACAATCGCATCAGATCAAAGCGAAATTAGTTACGACGATGTTGAAACTTATATGAGTGAAGGAGATATTTTGAAATTCAATAAAAATTCAAAATCAAAAGAAGATGAATACGCGCAAAACATTAGTCAATCCACTTTAGAATTAGAAGAAGAAATCGATAGATGCTATAAAAATAACTTTGAAAAAGTTGACCTAGATAATAATAAGAATGAAAATCCCCTGAATACTTCTCAACCTAACTTAAACGTATCTACCACGTCTTCGTGTGAAGCGTTGACTGTTGAGCAAAATGAAGACAAAACTAAGAACGTAGATGTTATACATCCAGAGCATAAAATATATAAACCTACGAGTAATGTGCTATCACTCAAAAATGTACTTAGTCGTTTTAAAAGTCGTACGCCACCCAAGAATAATGAAGACACTGAAATAAATGCTAACGATCACACTTTAGAAAACCCAAAAACAGACCTAAAAAGTCCTACCAGTGAAAAGAGATCAGCTTTAAACCCACGTAGCTATTCGAAAAATCTATTACAAAGATTTAGAAGTATTATCGGTGACGAACAACCGGACGATAACCAAAATAAATCCGAATCTAATAAAACTAAGAATGACGATTCTCAAAATATATCAAAGAGTGAAATAAAAGTGATAATTACATCAACTGATAACAGTCCGACCACTTCAACTATGGTGTATTCGATAAAAACCGATGTTCTCAGTAAAAGCGTCTGTGATCACACAACTATGAGCGAAAGTCAGAAAGAGAAGAACAATTTAGATATTATGTCTCAAAGCTGCGAAAACATTAATCAGAAACCGAATTTGCGGCCGAATTACGAAAAAAGTATTAGTATGGTTACGAATGTATCAAGTTCACTAGCAAGTACACCTTCACCTTCTAAATCTAATAATAGTTCGTACCAAAGTCTGAATAAATTGCCTGTGTACATGCAAGGTAGCAAACACTTAGGCGCTAGAATAGCCCAATCTGATTATGTTGATCCAACCACTCTAATGAGCGAAAAAAATGCTCTCAAAAACGTTAATGTACTTATCAATAAAAACGCTTTAAGACCAGATAGTCTGTTTTCTAATTCGTCATTCGTAACCTCATCTAGTGAGAGTACGTATCAAGAAAGTCAAACAAAAATAAACACATTTACTGAAAAAACCTTAGCGTCGAAAGTGAATTCAGATGAGAGTTATTATGAAAAATCGTTTGAAAAAATTGAACAACTAACAGATGCGGATATGTTTAGAGATTCCGCTGTGTATTCTGATCAAGAAGACATTGACGACGGACCGACGGATGCTAAGAATAAAGTTTTCAATAAAGCCATAACAAGAGTCGAGAGTATCAAACGTGAGTCGTCATTTAGAACAAAGAAGACTGTTGTTACAACAAATAATTTTGAAAAGTCTATTCAATCTAGAGTAACTACAACAACGAACAAAATAAACTATACAGAAAGCAATCAAAATACAATTAAAGCAGAAAAGGATGACAAAAGTATGACGAAAGCAAAGATTGCTCCTCCCGTGCCGATCAAACCTAAAATAACAACCGTACCTTCTGTTTCAACAGTACCTGTTAAAACAACAATTACTAAGAACAGCTTAAGTAAGACTCAAGACCAGTCATCATCCTCTGAAAGTGTAAACACGCGAACTATTAAGAGAAATACAAACTACAAATCAACATACACAAGATCAGATTCTACACCAGTGCCACCAAAAGACAAAATAGATTTAGGAAGCCAAGTAGTTAAATCTGAAAGTCAAACGATAGAAGCTAAAGAAGTAGTAGAAGAAGATGTAAAATCGCAAGGAAATATACAAATGAAACGACTGAGCTTCGAAAGAGCAAGTCTCGATTCAGCAACGAGAAAAACAAAAACCGTAACAGAAAACAAACGCACGTCACTAGAACAGCCATCAACATCGAAATCGGTGCTGGAAAGGCGATTAGAAATCGAACAAATGACTAAAGGCCAGATAAGTAAACCGGCACAGAGTAAAAAACCCATACAATTAGCGAAGCCTAAATCAATTACGACCAAGATGGCGTCCTTCGAACGAGGTGTCAGTGAAAATAAAAGTAAAGAACGTGTTAGTTCGAATGTCGGGACTTTAAGGCCGAATATTCCTCTAAATAAAAATAGTGTTAGTGAACCAAGTCCTGACGTAAACGATAACGACCCAAAGGAGAGTTGGGTGAAGCAGGTTGTCAATAAATTCCAATGAGCTTGTCGAGTGATACCTTTGCATTTAAAAAAATCCGTCTGATTTTTTACTCCACTTTTTGATATCCACTTTCTGAAGCGTAGTTTTTAAATATTGTTAATTATTATAACATTGTAAATAGTTTGTTTTTATCAAACCTCCTTCGAGCTTTGATGTCTTGTGCCATAGACAAGATGAATATTTTTGGCGGTATGTTATCATCACTATGCACGAAATGTAACGACGCACAATGTACATAAAGATTTGTTGATATGCTTATTTTGCTATATATTTATCCAAAAGTGCCATCTTGAATATATAGAATTAGATAATCTATATATTTACAAAAATAACGTTTCTTGTGCAATCGAATATGATAAAAAGTATTTATTTTTTTTACATTATAAGTTTTTTTTTAACTACTAACACCAAAAAGTAGGATTGTTATTTTTAGGTTATGATTTTTTGCGATTTAGGGTGAATTAAAAATAACGTTTATTTT
>DVTA01000304.1:0-10128 GCA_018233265.1 Junonia stemosa | reverse complement strand
AATATAAATTTTATTGACGATGTGATTGGTTCTTATTAAATTAAAAACGTTAGTAATAATAAATAATACGGAGTAAATAAAACACCAAAAAAATCACTTAAAACTCTGTAATATGTAATATATTGAATGGTATATGAAAAAAAATAAATAACAGCAACGTTAAAATATTTATAATTTTAATCGAAACCAATAACAATATACACGTATAACACTATTTTCTCCTCGTTCGGTACCGCAGCGCCACCATCGCGCTGAAGTGGAAGGTCACGTACAGGATGAAGAGGGCAATGATGTCGTTCCAGAACTGGTTGAGGTTGAAGTCGTACATGACAAGAACTTCCTCACCAGTGCTCAGGCATGGCGTCTTGCTGTCTTCTGCACATGCTGGAAATTGATGGACTGTTAGGTGCTTCGAGTAATTTGTGTGCTTTTTACACACCAAATTAGTCTTCTAAAGTCATTCGTAAATACAATTTAATTGTATTAGATAATACTACACAGAACGAATTTAAACAAAAATGTCCATGTCTTTAAATACGTAAATCAATATAATAATTATTATTGACGTGACGGTATTAATTTATGGGACACATTTTTTGTTGGGGATTCCCTACAAGCGGCAATTTTACCTGACTTCTTAGAAATAGTGACACAAAAGATTATATATACCTATTTGTTTACAGCATTTAAAGAGGCGAGTTCTCAGAAACGATTACAACAATCTAAAATCTTATAAGTTCTATTGTTTGTCATTTTTTACCAAATTGGGTTTACGGCTACCTAACTACGCTTAAAATAAAATGGGAGTTTTTAAACCAATGAAAATTAATTACAGGTAGTAATTAATCAGACTTTCAACTTATCGGCGAATTCGAGTAAGTATTATAATATTTAGTTCAACAGTTTAGTTCAATTCAAAACGTGAGACGTAGAAAATTTTGATAATAAAAACGAATTAATTTCATTCTTCGTCCTTATTCGTGTTAATATGTTTTTTACGTGATTCACAAAATCAACGAAATAGATAAACGATAGAATCAAGAGACTTGCGAGAGTGAATGAATGAAGTGCCGTATTAGTAAAGCATCTATCCATTTTTACAGGGTTCAGGTGACTCATTCCCACATCTCTTTTCTTATTTCTTACACACCTTACTACCTTAGTCCTATTTAAAATTGCAACGGGTTGTGGTGATCACCTAACATAAGGTGACCTGTTGATTGCCGTCTATATTCTTGACAAAGGGAAGAAGAACGTCCTATTTTATTGGATGTAGGTAAAATAGTTCTCACTTACTGATATTTTGTACTCCATCCCACTGTAATATGCTCATTGCCTCGTTGGAGTACATCGGCCATGAAAAATATCGGACCCAGGATATGTATTTCGGTAACGTGCTGAAACGAATTTTAATAAATGCATAGTTATGTTATATGCAATACAATACACAATTAATAATACGAAGAAAATTTGGGGTATGGACCAATCAGCATACTAAACGATTGTTTATTGCCCATTCGTGTGTAGGTATTATCTGGAAAATGTCTAATATTTGTGTTTCCATTTAATCGGATTATATGTTATGAGAAGAGACGAATGTCATGTGACCAGAAGACTGTTAGATATGAATGTGGATGGATATGTTGGTCGAGGTAGGCCAAAGAAAAGGTGGATGGATTGTGTGAAAAGTGACATGAGCAAAATTCCTGCCCTGCTCCCACTTTATGTGGCAGGGCAGGGAGAATATTTAATCGGATTATATGATTCTGATTTTTCCTTGCAAGCGTGAAATGTTTGCGAAATATTTACTTGCAACTGATACGTTAATAACAAACACCAGTGTAAGTATCCGTATTGTGGTCTGGCTGCTTGAATTTGTGTTATGTCTTTTTTCAGACCATCACCACAATAGCAAAGATCTTATGACTTGTATACTTTTGTATACAAGTTTTTGACTTGGGTAATAAATTTACTTTTATGATATTATGTCAAAAAGTAGTATATTTACAGGCTGTTACTGTATTATCATATTTTATTACTCACCTCAGCTTGATGAACAGTCCAGAGGTAACCATGAGGGTGTAATCGAAGGGCACGAGATATGCCAATGCTATGGGCATCGAACCAAACGCGCACGAGAAAAATGATCCTGAAAACATCACAATTATTAGATAAATGTTATAAGAGAGTTTGTCAAGGTGTAATTTTTGGGCGCAATTTATTTAATTGTTACTCTTATAGAGGGTACCATTATAAATGCATTCTGATCAGTATTTGAAGGTATTACTTCGTATTCAAATAGTAGAATTCTGAAGGTACTATACGATATTTTCAATAACTTTGAATATATTAATATATGCTTTTTCTTTATCAACAAGCACATAATTAATTGTGATTAATTTATTCATGAAAAAATTAAGAGAATCTATACTTACCACATGCGATAGCCACATTAAGGACGAGAATAGACAGAAAAACTGTGAAGCCGAATGCGTAGAGTGTTCCGCGTAAACCCGCAATCCAGTACACCACCAGAGTAAACAATGTTGGTTCCACTATCAGCCCAGGAAACTGCAAAGTTTATACATTCTCAAGAAATGAAATACAATATAATACCATGCAACACATTGTACAAAGTAAAATTTTAGAAATAAAAGTAAAAATGTTGATAGTCGAACTAGCATTGTCAATACCCTTGACTTCTTTGATGAATAAAATATACATAAAACCGAGAAGAAATTTAGAGCATTGCGTGGCGAGAATGCTGGCTGTGGTTCCTAAAAGTTTCCACCAGAGCCAGCATTCTCACCATGCAACACGCCATTGGAGCTCCAACTCCTTTTGTAGCATTGGTAATTCTTCGGAAAACTTGCATGATGTATTCAGAGTATGAATGTTTTTATCCTATGTATTGTGAAAAAACACATTAATTAATATAATGTTTGCAGCGTTGATTTGATAATCTGATGCGGTTCTACTGTCCACATTTCCGTTGTATGTTTCCATTCCATCCTTGCCATCTAAATTAGACTATCGTAGATGGGACCACTCTTAATACGAAGTAAAAAACATCATCAACATAGCCATAGTATCTCAATTCAAATAACCCAAAAAAAATGGTTATTGCAACAAGTTACTTATAAAACTGTTGTAAAAAATTATTACAAATACAAATGAAAAAAAAAATTAAAGAAAGACATTCCAAAATACCACTTACCAAAGCCAGCATTCTCGACAGGTAATACACTGGCGCGGAATACAAGCCTGCTTTCAGCTCTCTGTGTAGCATGGGGAACTCCTCGGGGAACATGTGCAGCACCGAGTACATGGGGATGAAGGTGTTCTCAGCGATGATGACGAACAGTGCCCCTTGCACGTCCTGGATGCCACTTTGTGTGAGGCGGGCTGTTCCGATGAAACAGATACCCGCTGCTAGAGCTATGGCCTGTGGGTAACATTTTTTCTTAAAATTCAGGGATTTGAAGCAATCGCTACCCAAACATGAAACATTTCGGCAGTTGGAAAGAATTATTTAAGCACTAAAACCACTCTATTAACGGTCTAAATGTTGTAGGCTCTACTTGTAATTTGTATTTAGCCAGTTGAAAGGAGTTATATTTTACAATTATTATTGACAGAAGTAAGTAAGTAAGTAAGTAAGGTACTCTTTATTATACACCAGAAAATAGTACAAAATAGGTACATATAAAAGAAAGATGTATAAAGGCGGTCTTATCGCTATGGAAGCGATTTCTTCCAGACAACCAATTTAAGAAAAGAAACAACTTAACAAAAAGGGTTTGGAGGTGTACAGAGCTGATAATGTAAATTAAAATGAAAAATAACATAATATTAATAAAATACACAGCAATACGCAGAGTACATCAAAAGATTAAGATCTAATTTTTCGTTAAAGGTAAGAACACAGTTTATCGTTCCTTAGGATCAGATCAGTTCATTTTCTAGGAATAAAAAGTATATGGGCTTATAACTTAACGTTTGCAAAATTTCATCAGATTTTAGTAGTTATAACGTGAAAATGGAACATAGAAACAATTTCATATTTATAATATTAAGTTACGGATATACAGTTTATGTGTATTTTCTTGCGAGATATTTGATCTATGAATGTATGATGAGATGCTCAACAAAGTTCCTATTCAGTTTCTTGTTTGTTCTTTATAGAAACAACTGTTTACAACATATTATAGCGTAAAGATAGTGTGGCTGTATACGTGTATAATTAAATCCTATACAATGGCTTAATACAAAACATGCAGTATAAATTGTAAGTAGCATGAAAAATGATAAAGTTAATTTTTTGATTTAAAATGTTAATTATTATTTACGTTGTTTTCACTTAATATCCAAAAACGAACCCCGATTTTCAGTCGAAAATTTTGGCGTCAAAATATCTGTTTTTTTATTAAGTCTACGCGCATTTTGTTCGTTAAAAAGTTTACTTTCTGGTGATGTAAGAAAAGTATACACTCCTGTAATAAATTTGTCCAGAAAATCCAAAAACGAAAGTAACCGAATGCGAAATTCGCACTGGTCACATCTTTTTGTGAAGCTTGATTTTTATTAAGAATTATTGTATTAATTTAATAACCACTTTGATTATGCTATCAATATATTACTCTTCTTCATTTATTATTTTTTAACCTACCATTGTATTTATAGTTTCACCCGTGGTTACTCGTGAACATTCTAGATCCAATGACCCACCTGCAATTTTGTTTACTATTTTCATATAAACAACATTGTAATATACACGGTAATTGGATAAAGATCTGCTATTCGAGTGAAAGCAAGGGACAGGCGGACCATTTCGAGCGTTAAGCGTGCGTGGGCGCATGCCACATTTAGGTTAACTATTTCATTGTGCCTTGTAAGGATTGTATCAATTACAACTCAGAATTTTACTTTTTAAGGACATTTATTTTGTAGTAGTTATATTTACTATTACAGTTGGTACAGTTATATTGTTTGTAACTAATTGTGTGTTTACATTGTTTTGTATTTACATATATATAACTTAGTATTGTTATACAATAAAGTCTTCAACGGCGTACCAAAAAATAAAAACAACTTTGAAATCATATGGGCTGTTCCGAGCACACATTGCGCACAATCCTACATAGGTGCTAATAACGTGCCTATTGCCTAATGCTATATCAGTTATAATTATTCGAATTGGAAGATCATAAAGTCACACTGGTAAGTTAGATTCTATTTTTATAATTCTATACTCTAGAATCGCTTTGTCTTATAATGGCTGATTAGAAGCTCTCTTCTAATGTGATTGCCATCTGATTTCTGCAATACCGAGAGCAAACTAGTAGCAATTTATACTAGAATATTTTTACCTACTATGAATAACAATACTTATCAGGTGATTGCGATAACAACTGGAACCGTGAGCTTACGTACTCTCCGAGGCACGGTAAACAGATTCACACACGGTGAAGAGACAAACATCCAGACCTAGAAAGAAATGTGTGCATTACAAATAATATACGGAACGCACGCACAAATTCAAAATAATTCTTAACTTACATCCAAAACGTTTAGGCTCTTGATACTAACCATGCACGTATAGGGCAATAACATCTCATCAGAAACAAAGAGAACGTTCAAATCGAATTATTGGAACAAAAGTCAATTCTAGTAAGTACCGTGACCCAGAAGCGGTGTATTTACCATTGAATGGCTTTCGAGTATCGTTAGAACAAAAGAGGTTACTAAACGCTGCGCGTACGTCGGTTATAGAGTCATAAATCAAAATGGCGGCGTTTTTGTGATGTGTTTGGCGTTATATTTAGGAAAAATATTAGTTGAGGATATTTTAGGTGTATATGTAAAATATAGTGATGTAATAGTTGTTATATATTTTTTGTATGTGTGTGTTGGTTTTTATGTAGATTGTAGAGGTTATGCTCTGAAACTAAAGAGTCTATTAAAGTGTTTATTAAAGAATGTCGTAAGTCTGCACATATTAAGAATTACCTCAGTGTTAGAAGTTTAACTTTAAATTATATTTTATTTTTTATTAAAATGATATACCATTCAAGCAAGAAATCAACCAATTTGTAACAATTCTTTGTTACAAATTTTTCTCAGAAACCATCGATTTAATCGAAAAATCGTGCAATTTGTTCCTTGAACTACTAGTTAATATTATTCAGCCCGCAGCGTTACTGAATTATATTCAAGTATTACCGGTAAATTCACTCGATATCGATATCGATTTATATCGATAAACGCGTGTCTCAAATCGATTTGTAGTCTCGAACGTATTCAGTTACGTGATATTAAATTCAATATAGTTTTAATGCTTCCCATAACTTGTACCTTGAAGTGGTCGTGACTTTTTTATAACTTTCGCGATCAGAATACCTATGATGAGTTATCAGAAGAGTGCGTATTAATATTAATTAAATGCGAAAGTGATTGTCTGTCACGTAAGTTTTCATATTTAGCCGTCAAACAAATTCAATGACTTTTGATATGAAGGTATATACGACCTCAATGAAGAACATAGGTTACTTCTTGGTACGAATTCACGCGAATGGATAAGTCGACAAAACATTAAAAAGAGCTCCCAAAGCCAACTTCGAATAAAGAATATTTTGAATTTTTAATGAGAATTTAATGAGAGATGTCCAGGAGAGATGGTTTCGTGAGCAGAACTTTTTAATTACGCTTAATGTTGCAAAAATTAAATTAGAGACGAGAAGAAGAAGCAATTACCGCTAGAAACCTTAAGCATGTATATACACTGTTATACAAAAACGCTAACGCCACATCTCGTTTTATTAAAAAAAAATCATACCAACCGAAAACATATTAAAATTTCCCACAAAAACCGTACATCATAGTTCCCATACAACTTTAATTTGTCCCGATTTAACTTTGGGTTTTTTACACTCCCATTTTATTCAGTGGGGCCAAAGTTTAGATTTGTATTACTGTTGTAAATTGCTCTGTTCCCGCCCGTTCTATGTGAAAAATCCTGAAACAGTCGAGAATATGCGGGATGAAGGCTGAGGCCTTATTGAACACTAGCGAATGTTATAATATTTGCTTAGTATTTCATAAATACTTAAGGCTAAATGGTACTTGCTACTTGAGGCTAGATGGTAACTATTACGTTTTATATCCACAAATATCGTAGTCAGAAAGTTTTTTTAATTAAATTTACTTGTAGATCACGTGCTCAGGATAATTTTGTTTACTCAAAGGAATACATCTGACTTCAAATTTATACATCTGACTTATGACGGTAAAGATCATTCTAATATACTCTTATTACTATAACTATACCAATGTTTCCTCCATTAATTTGTAAACAAACTTTAAACCAACTTTGATATACAACAAAAACATAGACAATTTTAGAACACCCCTCCCTCCTTTTAATCCTAACTAAAATTAATAATTTAATTCCAAAATATTTATTTTATGGTAAGGCCTAACTGTCTTTAACTGCCTATAGTTGGCTATGATTAATATCTAATTGGTCTAAGTCAACCGGCGTAGAACCATACTTTTTTATCCTCGTCTGCTGTTGAATGACAACGTTTTTCTGACTTCTCTGTCCGTCGAAGATGACAAGAGAATCCCTTATATTAGATGAACAGTCAGCTCTGTATGTTGCTATTTTGTAAAAAACCTGGTTAGCTAAAAAATAGTTACGCATTCGCCAGCTATGATGTCCCCAGCCTTACTTATTCGCTGCAGTTCTCAACTTAGACAAACTTGCTACGGTACAAGAAATATACATTTTGCTCCGTCGAATTCAAAGTTTTGTGGGGCGCGCCGTGCGCTGATTCCGTCCCACTTTGTAAATAAATACCGAATGAGTACATTTTATTTTTAACTAGGTTTTCACCCTCCGTTTTTTTTAATAGTTTTTGTGACATTTTTTCAAGTAAACGTATTCTTAAAATCTCTGCTCTTGATGGATTAATGCGCGCATATACATCTTTCGTTTTAACAAAAAGACAATTGGGATTTATGCATTGTTCTATTATTTCGGATGAGCAATATTTTAGTTGTTTTGGGTTTTTAGGAATTTAATAAGAACGTTAGAATTTAGTTTACTAGAGTGTTGTGGTTTAAGTTTTTTTTTTGTCTTATCTTAACGAACGCGAGGTCATTAATAACCTAATAACAATTGATACAAAAAATCATAAAAGCATCAATAAAAAAAGTTATTTTTTTTATTGTGAATAGGCTATACCTAAGATGGTACATGCTTGCCTAGAAAATGCCTATTCACTATTTTTATCAACGTTTCAAGAATAAATTAGATATCTAATCGCAGTAAAATTTTAAAGAAATATTTGCTAAAGAAAAATTTTATACGCTTTAAAAAGCAATGTACTAATGAAATGAAACGAAGACGCCATGAAGCCAACTTTAATAAAATAAATTACAACTACATTATTAAATTCTACTTAGTTTTAAGTTAACATTAAATGTAGTTCTATCTGTTTTCCACGTTTTATAACTTTAAATTTTAACCGTGGGTAAGTCATGCATTTGCACGGAAGAGCCGGCTCAACCGGAGTGATACCACGGCCTCACAGAAAATTGCGTCGTATTTCATCGAGTGAGTGAGGTTACCGGAGGCCCAATTCCCTACCCCTTCTCCATTCATTCCCCATCCATTCCCCCTAAAAGGCTGGCAACGCATTTTGTAGTACCTCTGGTGTTGCAAATGTCCATGGGTGGCAGCATTCACTATCCATCAAGTGGTCTGTCTGCTCGTTTGTCGCCCTATCCCATAAAAAAGGATATCTCATTAATAGGTAATATAATATAAACTTAAAGTCCTCAATTTTTCCATCAATTTCCAACCAATTAATTTTTATTTGTTTGCGTAATACATTCGTCAGTGCTATATTAAATTTGTAAAGCGACACCGTTAGATCATTGGATGTAAGTGATGTACAGCGTGCTAACTCAGCCAATATCGATGAAGTGACATTTACACCTGACGATCCAAAAAATAACAATAATTATATTTTGGGATTTGTGTGTGTGTTGTTTGTTTCATTGCTAGTCGACTATTAGACGGAGCCCTCATTTTTTATTGAATCAAAGCAACTGAAAAAGTACAACATTAAAATAAACAAAATTTAGCGTTTTTAAGTTGGCTACTTATTTGATAATTTTCTACGTATGAAGCTTTGTAGTCTTTTCACCATTGAGTATAAGTTGAATTTTAAATGTAAAGGTATTGGCTCGGCTCCAGAGGGAAATTTTAAAACGTTTTAATCAGAAACGGATGCACCAACTCAGAAGTATACTAATGTAACAATATTTGATAGAACATTTAATGCAATAAATTAATACGACAATAACCAAAAACAAACTAAGGCCGAGTCACCTCCATAATTGAGCATAAGAGCAAATAGGTACATTTCTTACTATTAATCGTACGACATATCGTATCGCGCATCGTATCGTGATATCAAAATGACATTCTAGAGCATTCTAACTCTTTTTTACAGCGCAATAAAACAGCGGGGTTCTCGTTGACTCTTTTATGAGGCGGTAACGAAGTATAAACTATGCAATGGTTTGTTTTGTATCCGGGATCATAATTATTCATCGGTTCACTTCACGTTATGGTGCTCTCCTTATAACTTTATTGTGGTAGCTGCATCGTTTATTAAACCTTTAAAATAATGTTTTACCTTTACTGTTATGGTTTTCAATATCGAATCGCCGTGTGTAAAAGCGAAATTCAATTATGATTAATGAATTATAAATGTTGGCATAGTAAACTCGGTACTGATACTTCGAGTTTTATGTAACGTGGAACCTCTTATGAAAGAACATAAAGAGAAAGGAGTGTTTCATCTTTTTATGACGTTCAGGAAAAAGCTCCTTTTCTAAATTCTTTTAAAAATTATGATAATGGATTATTATGAATAATAATAATGAAAATTGAGCTCAAAGATTCCGTTACATACATACATACATACATACATACATACATACATACATACATACGTACATACATACATACATACATGCATACATCCCGACCTAATAAAAGCGTGTTAAAAATAAGGTAAAATAGTTATAATTTTACATAATCATTTAGTAGTCGTT
>DVTA01000303.1:0-10139 GCA_018233265.1 Junonia stemosa | reverse complement strand
CGGTACCCTCACTCACGCGGCGAAACACGACGCAAGCGTCATTTCACGCCGATTTTCTGTGAGGCCGTGGTATCACTCCGGTCGAACCGGCCCATTCATGCGAATGCATGGCTCTCCCACGGTATAATGTGTTTGTGCAAATTGTTGTCTTTTTATTACTGTGTACTTCTCAAATCCGTAGTTATAAGAAATGTAATAGATAGTATGTGGAAGGAGTCGGTTCCTGTAACACAGGTTTATCCTAGCACAGGTAACGAGGTTCCTTTTGCTTTTATTTGTAAAACTGTATCATTCGTTGTGTTTCTTAAGCTAAGGAAATGTAAAATAATATGTAAATGTTAAAAAAATAAATAATAAAAAAAATGATATGCCTTCCATCCAAAATTATATCGTTAGGAACGATCAAGGAAAGGAATTAAAACGTAATTAGAAAACAGACACCAACGTGTTCAATTTTTGTTTCCTAAATAAAATTTCAGCTAGAGCTAAAATAGTTTAAAAACAGAAGTTTCGAACTGCTTTCGTGTTTGCAACAAAATTAGCAACGTAATATCCTCTATAAGTGGGCTATCAAATGTCGTCTATTCTAGTACAGATGCGGGCCAAAACGTTGTTGATTATTCAGACATCTACTTACGCATGTATTCCTATTTGAAAGGTATAAATACATACATAAATTTTCACGAAAATTTGGCCAATATTGGTTTTAATTTTAAACTTCCATAACTATTTCAGAATCAAACTTACCCAAATTGATCGAATATATAGTTTTAGCAAAACAAATGAATATCTATTCACTAGCGTTAGATTTCTATGCGCATGTAAACCATTTATAGCAACATAGACTATTTTGTTATAAAAATCATACGCCATTTAAACCCGTCACAGACTTTGTAGTGTGCGCTGAGCCTTATCCAGTACTTTATATTACGTAACTTAGTATAAGACAGTGCATTCAATAAACTTATTTAGAACTAGAAACATCTTAGTCATTTACTAGTGCACCCCACAATACATGGCGACCCTGCCAGGATCAGAAGATGCCAGGATCGAAGATGGGAAGACAAACATAAAATTATAATAATAATATAAAAACAATGAAATAAGTTCATTATAAAAAATGTGCCAATCAAGTTCAAAAAAAGAAGAGGTAATAATTGCCCAGAATGCGGCAGGAAGCAATTCTGGAAGTATTGACAATATAGTCGGGCACCTCGGGACACAAAACATTATTATGAGCATATTCTTATGTATATTGGCCATTTTCATAATCTACATAATTTATAGGGCATATAAAAAATGCCAAACAAAATTGATAAGAAAAGAAGTTAACAAGGAGATCCTCAGATCTACAGCGTCAAGAAGATCGGGACGTGGCAAAGAAGAAGCCGGTTGTCAAAAATATTAAAGTGTAGTGCTGAAGAACAATTTATTAGTGATTATTATCAATACTTTTTTTTTCGGTCGGTTAAAGACACTATTAGAGACATTAAAATCAAGATTAGTTTATAAATTCTTTGCCTAATAAGGTGACTCGCCGCATGCCGATGTAAGTTGAGCGCATGTCGCGCCGGTAATGTGAGGCAAGTATGCGTACACACTAAGCTTACTTACCTATTATGTTGTATTAAAATTATGTTTTTATGTAATGTCAAGTATTTTAGAAAAGATATACAATGATTTGATTTTAATTAGAACTTATTTGATTAAATTAGGTCCTAAAAGAAGGAAAGATAAGGATTTAAAATATAAAATATCGGAAGCAAATAAATTAAAGGTAGCTTTTGATAGCGAAATAAAATTATGTTTAAGCAAATTTGATAAAGGAGAAATAGATATTGAAACTTTTTCTCGAATTACTTCCTTGAGTGAAGATTTTGATAAAAAATATAAGGATATTTTATTTTTATGTTCAATGTCTAGTAGTAATAGTGATAGTGAAGAAAATTTATGTAAAATGGAGGAATTTAATTTAAAAACGGCATGTACTTTATTACCAGTTATGACGGGAAATGAGGAGGTCACGAAACAATTGATAGAAAATATTGAGTTGTATGATTCTATGTTAAAGGGTGACCATAAAAAATATTTGATTAATTTCGTTTTAAAAAGTCGCCTTTCGAGTTCCGCAAAATTAAAACTTACACAAAAATATGAAAATGTAAAATCGTTACTAAGTGATATGAAAAAGCATTTACTCACTAAAAAATCTGCTTCATCGATTCAAGCGCGATTACATTCTATTAAGCAAAACTCAAAATCTATTAACGAATTTGGTACAGAAATTGAACAATTGTTTGTCGACCTTACCATTTCTCAGTCAGATGGAAATGAAAATTCTTTTGAAATTTTACGCCCAGTAAACGAAAAAATGGCTATAAATAGATTTTCCAACGGTCTTAACAATAAACGCTTAAGCACCATTATAGCAGCCCGCGACTACAGTTCCTTGAAGGATGCTATACGTGCTGCTGAAGATGAGGAGTTAGAGTCGCCGTCTACCTCTGCGTCGAGCTATGTAATGCAAAAAGGACGTGGAAGAGGTAAGGCTTTTCATCAATATAATGACAGATTTTCTGTCCCTGTTCAGAACCGATATTATTCACAAGGATATCGTCGACCCTACCGGGGTTTTCGTCGAGGTCAACCTACCCGTGCTAGACAGCCTACAAGCTACACGCATAAAGGTAAGTACCGTAAAAATAAACAAAACTTTAATACTAATTTAATTACACATAGCAATGACGAGAACGATTCTAAGGATTCATTAAATCATTTTTTTCGATCCTAATTACATATTTACTTGTGGCAGTATTAACAAAGTAATATTTTACGTTAATAAACGCCCATTAAGTTGGTTGATAGATACGGGTGCCTCATTATCAGTTATTCAATTAGATAGCTTAAAACAGT
This sequence comes from Junonia stemosa, assembly GCA_018233265.1. Classification (NCBI taxonomy): domain Eukaryota; kingdom Metazoa; phylum Arthropoda; class Insecta; order Lepidoptera; family Nymphalidae; genus Junonia; species Junonia stemosa. Next base: position 7,226 of record DVTA01000303.1, on the reverse strand, counting down.
TTAATATTCCTTTTTGTAGAGAAGAAATTAAAGTCAAAGGTATTGGAGGTAAAATAGTATCAAAGGGATATGTATATTTAGATTTGAAAATAAAGAATGAGACATTTAGGCATAAATTTTATATTTTTGATAATTTACCGTGTAAAACCGACGGAATTCTCGGCCAAGATTTCTTTAAAAGATATAATAGTATTTTAAATTTCGAGAAAAATTACTTAACGTTACAATCTAAGAACTGTAAAAAAGTAACTTTAAATTTTGATTTATCCCAAAACTCACTAAATAATTTTATTAAAATACCGGCACGATGTGAGTATATACATTGGATTGATACTAGTAAAACTCAAGATTGTGTAATTAATTGTCAAGAATTGTGTGATGGTGTTTTTGTAGCGAATATTATAACACGACCGAATAATGGAAAAATGCCTGTTAAAATTTTAAACGTTAGAGAGCAAGATGTTTATTTAAGTTATTTTTCAGTAAATACGAGTAACCTTAAAGATTATATGATATGTAGTTTTAAACAACCAGTAGTAAATTCAGATAGAGTAAAAAAGTTATTTTCTGCGTTAAATTTCAAAGGGCTTAATCGGGAAGAACAAATTTCAATAGAAAATATATGTGCAAAATTTCCAGATATTTTTTATTTGTCGGGCGATAAGCTAACCACAACTAATCTTTACGAGCAAAATATTCGATTAAAAAGTAACAGTACGCCAGTTTATACTAGGCCCTATAGGTTACCATTTTCACAAAAAATCGAAATTGATAATCAGATACAAAAAATGCTATCTGAAGATATAATCGAGGAGTGTAGTAGTGAATGGTCGAGTCCTTTACTCTTGGTGCCTAAGAAGCTCGACAATAGCGGTAATAAGAAATTCAGAATAGTAGTGGATTATCGTAAGGTAAATCAGCAAATTCAAGATGACAAATTTCCTCTCCCCAACGTTAACGAAATATTAGATTCATTGTCGGGGGCAATGTATTTCTCTCATTTGGATTTATTTTCTGGCTACTATCAGGTTACATTAAACAAAAATAGTAGAAAGCTTACAGCCTTTACGACTGATAGGGGTCAGTATCAAATGAAAAGATTACCAATGGGACTCAAAACCAGCCCAAGTGCATTCAGTCGTATGATGACTGTAGCCATGTCTGGTCTCACATACGACAAATGTTTTGTATATCTGGATGATCTCATAGTTTTTGGCCGTAACTTAGATACGCATAATAAAAATTTGCTTGACGTTTTCAGCAGATTACGTAAAGTTAACTTAAAATTAAATCCGGCAAAATGTACATTTTTACAAAAAGAAATATTATATTTAGGCCATAAAGTGTCAGATAAAGGTATATTACCAGATCCAGATAAAGTTAAAGTGCTAAGAGACTTTCCAAGACCTAATAATGCCGATGAAGTTCGAAGATTTACAGCCTTTGCAAATTATTATCGTAAATTTATACCAAATTTTGCACAGATAGCATATCCACTAAATAGTCTTTGTCGTAAAGATGTAGATTTCATATGGACAGATGAATGTGAAATGTCATTTCAAACATTAAAATCCTTGTTAGTATCTCCCCCAATACTTCAATATCCAAATTTTTCGAAAAATAACACATTTATATTAAAGACTGATGCATCTGGTATTGCAATCGGATCAGTACTATGTAATGGTGATGACCTACCTGTAGCCTACGCAAGTCGAAGTCTTAATAAGGCAGAAAGGAATTACCCTACCATTGAAAAAGAACTGTTAGCTTTGGTATGGAGTGTCAAGTATTTTAGACCTTACTTATACGGTAGGCATTTTAGAATTCAAACAGACCATAAACCTTTAATTTATTTATTTAGCATGCGTGATCCTTCTAGCAGGTTAACAAAATTCAGACTTAGTCTTGAGGAGTATAACTTTACAGTAGAATATGTGAAAGGTTGCGACAATGTGGCTGCAGACGCATTGTCACGTGTGATTGTGTCATCAGATGAACTAAAAGAAATGTGTGAAAAAGTGATGAATGTAATGACAAGAGGACAATTAAGACGACTACAGGATACGGGACAAGAAAAGACTAATGACAAAACGCCGATTGGCTGTGACAATACTGTTAACAACGATTCGAGGACTGATCACCCGCGTATCGTTGAAATTCTTAAGAAACCGAGAAATTTTGTTGAATTGACTATGACGACTAAGTCCAAACTAAATAAATTTCGCAGAAACGGTCTTATTAAAGCTGAAATTAATGATTTTGCTTACGTTCCTAGTAACGGTATTATATATTTCGTTCCTACTTCTCAATCGCTATCTACGCGAGCCGTGTTAGTGAGGGACTTAGGGTATTTATGCGAAATTATAAAAATAAATGAGTTATGCATTATACAGAATAAAGAAAATAAAAAATTCATTAAAGGGTTAACCAAATATATAAGAGGAACTCCTAAGTGGTCCGGGCCACGATTATGTATTATTAGAGGAGTTAAAAGAATTAATAATATAGATGACAGACGTGTCATAATTAACGATTTTCACCTATTGCCCACAAGTGGCCACGCGGGTATTAGGCGAATGGTTAATAATATAAAGAAATTTTACTTTTGGCCTTCTATTGAAAAGGATGTTCGTGAATTTGTCAACAAGTGTGATAAATGTCAAAAGCAAAAACATTCTATTAAAACGAAACAACCTATGGTTGTAACTACAACTGCGAAATCAGCTTTTGAAAAAGTATTTCTTGACATAGTCGGACCTATCGGGAAAGACAATAACGATTATGTTTATATCTTGACGTTGCAATGTGAATTAACAAAATTTATAGAGGCGTATCCATTGCATCGAAAAGATACAGTAACAGTAGCGAGAGCATTTGTAGAAAATTTTGTTCTTAGATATGGCATACCCAAAGAAATAGCTACGGATCGTGGGTCGGAATTCATATCCTCCACGATGAAAGAGGTCTGTAAGCTACTGCATATTGCACAGGTAAGTTCAACAGCTTATCATCACGAAAGTATCGGCGCTTTGGAGAACTCTCACAAGGCTATGGGTGCGTATTTAAGAATTCAGTCAGAGAATGAAATTAATTCCTGGAGTAGCTGGTTGCCATATTGGTGTTTTGCGTATAATAATACAATACATTCGGAAACGAAGTATACGCCACATGAGCTAGTTTTTGGAAAATCGTGTAACATTCCAACTAATTTAAGAAATGATTGTATTGAGCCGTTATACAATCCGGAAGACTATGCCTTAGAACTTAAGTATAGATTAAAAATAGCACAAAAAGATGCTAGAGAAAATTTGTATAAGAGTAAGTTGAGAAGAAAAAATTCCTATGATAAATATGTTAATCCTGTAAACTATAGAAAAAACGATTTAATTTTAATAAAAAATACAGCAAATGATAAAAGTAAAAGCATTTATTTAGGACCATATAAAGTTTTAGAAGATTTGGGTGTCAATGTTAAAGTATTAAGAAATGAAAAACCCGAAATTATTCATAAGAACAGAACCAAAATGTTTATTTCTTAAAAAAAAAATACAATTATTTTAAAATTTTTTTTTTGTTTTTATGGGGAAGGTGTAGTGTGCGCTGAGCCTTATCCAGTACTTTATATTACGTAACTTAGTCTAAGACAGTGTATTCAATAAACTCATTTAGAACTGGAAACATCTTAGTCATTTACTAGTGCACCCCACAATACAAAGGTAACGTAACGTACGTTCGAATGTAAAGATAAAAAAAAAAGTGATAACGTTATTTCTTGACTTATTTCATCTAAGCGTCTGCTCATCTTTTTCAACTTTAAATAGCTAATTCTTTAATCAAACTACCAGGTTATTCAAAATTGTATTTAAACTTAATAAAACTGAAACCAAAAAATCAACTAACCAATACAGGAACTAGAAATAAGATTCTGCAACCTTCCAAGGCGGACTTTTACTCCGTCACAATGACCTTTTTTGAGCATGGCGAAAAGGTCTAGCATTTGTTTGAAGTGTGGGTCTCTCATGTGTTCTTCACGAACTAATAGACACACGGTGGGACGCCCTGATAAGCGCCAATATCTAAAACAAAAAGGAAGTAAAATATCGAAAACAGGTAGACTATTATGTACATACAATTATTTGTTATTATGTATATTGAAACTTACTTCCCAACAAACTGTAATTCAGTCTTAATATCATCTATGAGCAACGCCATATCTCGGTACAGATAAAACTCCGACACTTCAAATATTAACGGATAACAAAGCACTGTCATTCCGCACACCCTGTATATCTGTAAAAATGTTTACAGTATTAGTCTTGCACAAACAATACAAAGCAGAATAAACTCTGTCTAAATGTTTTATACCTTGCTCGTACCCAGAGACCCAACGGGTCGTATCGGTCTTCCTGTCAGTTTGAGTTTTCCACAGACTCCCAGTTCTCTGTACACGTGGACCAGCTGTGTGGAGCTGCATATCTAAGAAAACATGTCACCTGTTATGTAATTGTAAAGTATACTATAACTGTTATAGATAACAACTATGAAAGAGAAAAAAAACTTTATCTCTCTGTCTGGTACTTATTTGGAATTAGGAATAAACTTTTTTTTCTAGACCCATTTTTAGAAAAAAAAAAAGATTTGTCATATACTAAATCAAAGCTTTTGTGTCTTAACTGTTTTTAAATTCAGATTGATAACTTTTTGAGCTTTTTAAGAGTTACTTCCTAGTATTTTTAGTTATCTGGTACTCTTTGCTTATTTGATTTTGGCTACTCGACGTGGGACGTTATAACTATGAGTTTCTAATTATAACTAACCTGGACGGGTTCAACTTCATGCGGCGTCTGGGTTTGTATGCCATAGGTGCCCAGCATGGCCTGCAGGCGCATCGACTCTGCGATCAGTACAACTTGGACTACCAGGTCTGTTGCTATACCCTGGATAACAACATGAGTGAGTGTTAGTACGGAACTAACCCATACTACGTGACTATTTTTTAAAGATTTTTTGACTTTCCTTGGTGAGCATTCGTAGTATATACCACCCACCGCCTGTAGTGGCCGAACATAGTACTTTACAGTTCCTTTATGACGCCAAAGCACTTAGGGGAAGATCCTACGTATGTAGTATGGGTATGTTCTCTTAGGTCCGAGTTCAGAACTACTTAATCTTATATATAAAAGTCTCGTGTCACAGTTTTCGTTCCCATAGTCCCATAGTTCCCATCGTCTTCGAGACTTACTTTGTATGATATTGTAAATAATTAAATAACTATTACACAAAAGCTAAGTTTTTAGATTATCTTTGTATATACGGTAATAATGCGTACTCAGTACTCACTATCGATTACAATAATTTACTTCGGACGAACCAAATATACAAGCACTTTCCATTTATTGTGAGAAATTCAAATACTAGCGCAGCAGTAAAAAAGCTATAGTGATATAGCATCAGAAACTTGTTACAAAACAATTCTTTGAAGCAAATTGTCGCATAACATCAGATAGAAGTCTTCATAACCGCATTATCATACCGGAAAAAATTGCAGAAGATTGGAGCGATACGAGACATAACATAAATAAGACTAGTATCGAAAATGCAGTATAATCGCCGAAACAAGCTTGGTTACATCTTAATTTACCTAATACTTACAAATGTCGGTTTGGCCTGCAATTTGTGCGTGAAAGCAAAACAATTTTCATTTAATTTAAGAAAAATGAAACGTTACTATAGCAAATGTATTGAAATATCAGAAAAAAGGATTCAAATACTAAACTATAGGTACATAGGCTTAGACTTACTTAAACTCAAGTTGCTACCTAGCGACTTGTATTAGTCTTAAGTGTATGTAAATAAGTATCTGAATAGACAAATTTATGAAAAATTAATTACTAAAAGTGGCATAATATATCTTTTTCGTTAAATCCTCCTTCGACAAATAACGATATATTACAACAGACAATCAATAAAAAAACTCGAAATCTTATTATAGATAAAAAATAGTCTAACCTGAAAAGCCGAGTATCGTCCGGCGCGTCTTGGACGGTTGTACGAAGGTAAGTACCGTCTGATGGGGTCCAGCTCGTTGACGTGCAGCAAGCCGCCTGTCAGCAGCTGAGCCAGCACGAACAACGACTGCGCCCAGAGGAACAACCCGCCCGTGTCTATACAATACATCGCGGTTATATTATCTTTGAATGTCTCAGTCTTTCATCAGCTATAGTCAAAGGACTACGCCTAGTGAAAGGCCCACTAGTAGTGATTGCGCCCAGAGGAATAATCCACCAGTATCTATGAAATATATCGCGATGATATTATTTTTTAATGTCTCCGCCTTTCACCAGCTATCGTCAGAGGACTACAAAGGCAGAGTATGGTCCAGCACGTCTTGGACATTGTACGACGGTTGACGGTTGACGGATGTATAACACTTAGTGTATAGAATAGCTCAACCAGTAGTCCAGTACCACATAATAACAGCGAAGAGTTGTTAGTGTTATTTGCGTTTCATATGGGAAGAAAGAAAGAAATACATATATAGTACTCTTTTGAATACTTCTAGGTTTCTTTAATCTCTTATTCCCTTCCAATACGAGATCATCTCTATTGATTGAGAATATTATACCCTAGAGGCAAGATATAATGTACGTTTTGTTCATAATTACTATGACAATAAACGCATATATATGTATGTGTTCTGGTGATAATCGCCAGGCAAAGTGCCCGTATATAAGCGGTTATAATAAAGAATAAGAAATTAAAATTAATAATAGCTATAATATGTCAGTAAAGCAGTCAGTACGCAGATTTGAGCACAGAATCTATATGAAAAATAAATAATGAAATATATGGTATTACAACCAAAGTTATGACTAATTAGACAGAAGATTAGAAGAATTTGGCTGTGTTGCAATATACAATTTCTAATTTTGTAACGCAGACCACTAAAGCTGGAAAAATAAATCTGCTTTAATTTGTATTATTTATTGTTTCACCTTTAAAATTATTTTGAATGACTTTTTAAGATTAGTCTGAAACTAAATATTTTTCGCCCATAGACTATTTGTTCTCGTTTATTGTCAAAAAGTCATATTGTTAGAGCTAATTTTATGACAAAAATTACGGGTTTGCGGAAAATCGGGGAAAGTAGGGTGTGGAGAAATATGATGATCTGAATACAGTGTGTAGCGTGAGTCTCGTGAGACTAGGATATATGACTGCTATGT
>DVTA01000302.1:0-10143 GCA_018233265.1 Junonia stemosa | reverse complement strand
CGAGTTCTGTTAATGATAGCAAAAATTACTGAGAGATATGAAAGTGATTTTTAATAATTTTGGGGACTGTTCATTATACTTACTAGCTGACCCGACGCTGTTTGGTCGAAATTAAGGTTAATTACCTATAGGTTTTTACTATGGCGTTTAAACAGTATTTTCTAGATAAAAGATTGTTTTTGTACTCAACTTAATTACCCTTAACTTAATGGCCCTTAAAAAGGCGAAATGTTCAAACAAGCATACACACATATGTATAGTACTAGCTAATGTCGTGTTTCTGTTCTGGTATCTACTTCTTATAGTATAACCTAGATTCCTGACAGTTAAGTCTTGACTTATATTTTGAAATGTGACTGCAACAGCTTTGCCAAATTACAAACTAATCATGATCAATAGCATTGCTCTATATTGTTTTCTATAATTTTTCCCACACGAATAAAGGAAATTTAAAATCACTAATCTGTAGGATAAAGCTATTAGAAATACGGTCACATTATATTTTTTTATTCAATAAGCGATAATAACAACAATCCTAACATTTAATTTATGTTTGCATATCCTTTTACTGATAAGAATCAATTGACCATACGTGCAAATAAAATTAATGCGAAACCACTAAACCAGGTTCGATGAATTTTAGTATGAAAATAGATAGGACCTCTGTAAAGGACATGGGCTACTTTTTGGCGCAATGATCGACATATAGAAAAACTTAAATAGCGATCAATAAGAATAGAAGAATATTTTTTGTTCTCACCAAATAATTTGAAGATTGAGGAAAATAAATGTTAATGCCAGCTGTCAAAGAAACACCACTAGAGACAATTCCTTATTGCGTGTTTTTTTTAAATGTTTGCCATAGGTAGGTACATCTAAAATCATGTAATTGGATTTACTTAGTGTATAACAGAAAACGACAAAACAAAAAAACAAGCAGTTACTTTCGCATTTATAATAATTTTAACTTAATTTCTATTTAACTCAGTAAATTAAGAAAAATGAGAACATACCTACCTGTGTAAATACAAAAATTATTTCTGAGCATTACAACGCAGATCTTTTATCTGTAATTATTATTATCTATGGCTATTAAAAGAATTAAATGTACCACAATATGGTCTAGTTACTTTTATTAAATGAAAGTTTAAATTTCACTTTCAATAAAAAATACATTATAATAATTGAGATATTAATTCTATTTCGAGTTTTATCATCAAAATTACCGGAAACAATTATTATCATTCATTTACAAGCAGAATAATGTATTTGTAGATACATTTATATTACTTTACTTTCTTTGAGATGCAGGTATTGCTATGTTCTACATTTCTTTTCAGATTCTTCAGTTTCGTTAAATAAATTACTGTTCAGAAGCAATTACCACGACGACCTCAAAAAAAATGTTTAAAAATTGTAAGTTAATTTCTTTTTAATGTGGCTTTAACATTTTAAATTACTATTTTAATCGGTATAGTATAATAATCACATTCTATTTTTGAATTTGTGGAAAATACCAAAAACAAAAATTTTTTATTCCACCAAAATAGTTTTTGTAACTACGTTACGAAATAAAAAAGCTTGTTGATACTGCAAACAATCTCCACTAAATAGGCACAAGATGTACACCTGTTTTACATTCAGTATGTTGCATACAGTAGGCTAATCAACTTAGACATAAGATTGTTCAAAACACCATCATAAATGTAATCTAAAGAATCCTCATCTATCCGACTTGGAAAAAAAATAATACTCAGGGTCAAAGGTTGCAATTTTCTGTTACTGTAACCTCGTTGACTAAATTATATAACACTGGCTGCGCCCCGCGGTGTTACCCGCGGATTATCAGATTAATTATACTTAATAGGTATTATAGGTACAATTAGTCTATATTTTGCTACTCAGAATAACCTACAACCGTAACCAAAACTTTAATGTATTTTTAATGTATAAACGGCGTAGACTTCGCTTTATAGTTTAGTCGTAACACTACATCAATACTGAAAGAAAATTTTGTCTATGAATCTTGTCTATCTTTACTCTTTTTTTAACGAAAGGAATGCTTATTGGGCGTCGATCGTGCCTACATAGACCTGAAAAAGTTACATAGCGGTTGTGCCGTTTTGCTTTTAAATTGAGATCTCGAGAAGGTAAATATGGTTTTTCGCATATATAACGGAAAGTTAAAAATTTTCCCGGATAAAACGTATATGCGTTGTTCCTGGACGTCAGCTTCCTGTATACCAAATTTTATCAAAATCGGTTCAGCCATTTGAGCGTGAAGAAGTAACAAACATACACACACACACACACATTTACAAACTTTCGCAATTATAATATTAAATAGGATAGGATCATTACGCAAGTTAAATAGACGTCTATTACACTACACTGTTAGTTATCCAGCCATTAAAAGTGAATATCGATACCTGTAATTACTCACGCTAAGTCAATTTTGCGCCAACATTATTATCCGTCATAGACACCTGGGACTATAACGGCTTTTCTACCGAGCGAGAATTATTAAGTGACTTTGTACTCTTCTCGCTTTGTAGAAAATCTCATGTAAGGTCCTTTGTAGAAAAGCGACTTTGTAGAAAATCTCATGTAAGGTTCTTTGTAGAAAATTTTATGTGTGAGGCGTTGTAGAGGATATCATGTTCCGGCTCTTTGTAGTACCTCATGTTACAGGCGCTTACTTTAATCGGAGCTTATATTGGAATTTAAAACAGTAGTGCTGGTTCACTTCTAACTTCATACGGGGTAAATTGAAATTTTATTTATTCGTAATAAATTTTTATATACTTTTAATTGTTTTTGTGAATAAACTCGCGCTATTTATTGTAAAATTACAGTTCAAAAATTTTTTAAGGTGCGACCAAAAAGAGAGGTGTTATAAGTTTGATCGCTATTTGTCTGGTTGTGTCTCTGTGTCATCGTAGCTCCTAAACGGGAGAACCGATTTGCATCTAGTTTTGTTTTTCTGCATAATAACTCAGGACATTCGTTGCAATTTTATGAACAATGGACTGAGAGCTTTATGATTTGTTTAATTCTATTTTTATCGAAAAGAATATTTATTTTTATTTAACAAATAAAGAACTTTTAATAGTATTCGAACCACACATAAAATTTAAACCTGAATTTCAAGCGAAAACATTTCTAGATGCAATTTAATTAGCAAACTGAAGATTAATATGCTGGAATAGCAATTTCTGTTCCGTTGTACACAGAGTAAAATTGAATGAACATCGTAAAGTTTCCTTTTTGAATCGAAAGTTACAATTTTAACTTTTGAAGTAGCATTATAAGAGATTTTTTTTTATATTTAAAAAAGGAGCTAAATAAGCATTCAGTTGATTAAGTTTTAAGTAGCTGTAGTATAGTATAGTAGCCAGCCTAATAAATAATAGAGGGAGGTCGTTTTTCTAGTCTTTTCCTCTCATGTTAAAGTGAAGGACTGAAACGAAGATTTTCGCTTACAATTCTGTTGCTGCAATAGGAGGAGATAGGAGGAGCTTGGAGATGATTGGTGTACATTGAGTAATTTGTAATTTTAAATCAATTGTGGGTGTTGTAGTTTTAACCAAACGGAACCCAGGTGATTTAGGAAACAGGACTTTAATTTTGTATGTCAGAGTTACTATAAGAAAGCAATTACTTTAGCATATTAATCACAATATGTTAATTATTTAACCATAATTTAAGGGTGCTTTTACCCCAAATGTGCGAATGCTCACCCTAGCCCTCATTCTATTAAATTATTTTAGAGTAAACAGACATAAAAATATAAGAATGTTCTTAGAAAACTCGCTCGTTTTATGTTTGTTTAATTTTATAGTTTTATACAATCAAGTCAATAATTCTAACAGAAAAGCTATCATCAGAATGCAATTTAAGTTCGCTGTAGCGTCATGAGTTTCGGCAGTCGGTGCCAAATTTCTACCCTTCAAACTTGGCACATATTCTGTTTACGAAACATATGCTAAGCTAGTTTCAAATGGCTTGGATGATATATGACAGCGTATATTATGTTAATTGATACGTAGTACTACTATAAATTATACGTATGGACATATTATAAGCCTATACGTGAGATTCCACTCTTAAAATCCCCGTGATGGCCACCATCAGGGCCCGTATGCTATAAGTTACGATACGTAACGTGCCCAAAACGGATGACGTCATATCTTGCTTGTCTAACAATCTTACCATGGCATGTTACGTCTTCTTAAAACGGTATTTTGTGAGCACACGTCTTGAATACGTAAGAAATAGCATAGATAATAATATTCTTGTCTTTTTTGGAGAATGCACGATCCGCTTCTATTAACACTCTTTCAAAAAAGGTTACTGGATGATTTTTTATTAATGATTTTTTATTAATTACTTATTTGACAGCAAGGAACGCGCCACGTAACGTTACATTTCAATTTCACAATGTCATAGAGAATACGGTTTTAAGACAATAACGTGTTTCAACATAGAAATACGTTTTGATTTGGCATAGACAATAAGGACCTAGAGTAGAATTCCAAGTTTTTAGATGTCACCTTTATTTGTCACCAAGTCTTAAAACAATTTAGTTGTTTTAGATTTACTAACACTACCGTTTAGTATCAGCTTGAGTAGATAGAGCTACTAGCGGTTAAATGCTTAGGTTCTTGTATTCCGGTATGAAGGATGACTCAACTATTTAATTACATAATAGTGTAGGTCAGCATATGGCATTGAATTGTACTATAGCAAATATCTTTTATACGAAACATTTGTATCCTTAGATATTAATCTATTAGTAGAACTAAAATAAGTACGTTAAAATTACGTTCCTAGCATTCAGTAGGTAAATAATGGTACCATCGTCATCTTTATGGTAATTCAGCTTCTAGTCACTAGCAAATTTTTCATGAAAAACGAATCAAAGAATACCAAGAAAACCTTAAGTTATCGAAAACTAACAAAACGCACTAAGGGTACTGTTCAATAGGTACTTAACTTTGTCGAGACCTTCAAATCTGTGCGCTCTAATGCTTCTCTATTAGCCAATTTTTAAGTGATTCACGCAATTTACATTCATATAAAGATGCTCTGTGTTCTTTGAATGAAGTCAATTTTGGTAAATTGAAATATCTCTGCAAAAATTTGTAGATATCTGTTGATTTGTTAATTGAATCAATGCAATTTGAACTAGCCAAAACATGAAATGCTGTAGAATAAGAATCGCTTAATGTTAATTAATAATCTTTAAATCAATGTAGGTACCTATGTCATTCTAACTACAACCGTCACTAAGTTTCCCAAAGTATTTCAAATGTTATTTAGGGAAAATGGTTAAAATCAGAAAATATATCAATACATCACGTGTATCCAATTAAAAAGTATAGATTATTAATATCAAAATCTATTTAGAAACATAACTTCATTTTAATTGAAATTTAACGATAGATATCAACCTTCTTAGTGCCTTATTTCATAGTTATAATGACGGAAAAACAGTTTTAATAAAATAATATACTTAATTCTTCTGAGTAAGCATTATATGGACGCAAATTAAAAGACATTGGTTTTTTCCTGCTATTAATCTTAGACGGAGTCTTCAGAGTTCTGAGTAAGAGTCAATCTTTTGTGACTTGTCATTATTGTACTTACTTAGCGGTAGTCTTTTCTTTGCAAGCTCTCGACCTACTTGAAGAGTTGAAGACAATTTACTAATGGTGTCCACATACCTACTAGGTTATGTTTTATCTCCATCTGGCGTCTACAATTTCTACACTTATTATTCAGATATCCTAACTCTCTATCTTTGTGTGCTGAATTATCGAATATTCCTTACCCAATGTATAAATAGAATAAATAGGGTTTATTTATTCTATTCACATTCAATGACCCCCAGTAAGATCATGGGACCGTTTGTCTTGGTACCGGAAAAGCATAAATACCCAGATGACGATCAGATAAGTGATAAAAAAATCATGCCTGTTAATCAAATTGAAAACCACTTGGACTTAATAGGGGGTAGAAGCTCTATAACAAACCTTTCTCCACAAGTAGGTACACATGTACTAGGTATACATATAATTTCTTTCAAAGTATAATTCTCCTAAGAAAAGGATGCTCGTCGATCCAGGGTCCTTTGTCTAAGAAAATGGCAAAATAATGATTTAAAAAATACAAGCAATCGTCAAAGAGATATAATTTTAAACAGAAATAAACATATTGCGTAGATATATTATTACGGAGTATCTAGGAAGTACTACACGTACCTATGTTTAAGTGCATTAAATTATTGCGCTATCTCAGCATTTTATAGTCAGTAAAAAGTTTAATCGTCAGATGATTGTACACAGTCGAACCACAAGATACTGTTCGGATACCGCTAACTGTGGTTTACCTCAGGGCAATGAGTTCAATAGAAGCTATACCGATGACTATAATTATATAATATTAGATCTTCCTCGCGACTACACTTGGATATTGTCCAGTGGCTAACTACAAACCCGGGGACCCGTGACAAATTCATCCGGGACCCGCCAGGCTCATATAGGTATTTCGCTATTACATTTGGGTCCCCGTCAGGACCTGGGAACGTGACGTTAGGCACAGCTGTCATCCACAGTTACGCAATAATGCTGATCCAATCGTAACAAATCTTCATAACATTTGCTGAGCAAATAGAAAATTTTATAAAAATTCCATTAAATGCTTGAGTCCATACGTTGAAATATGAAAGACTGGATTTTAAGGGCAGGGCAAATAGTTCCTCTAAGCTAAGCTTCGGCTCATAATGTAATGAAAATTTTATAGTGACAAACAGTTGTTTCACTCAGCAAATTAAGTGCACGATTTCTTTCGAATTGGCCGTGAGAATATGATACGATTCATCTTACACTTGCAATGAGACACGCGCCGTTATGAGATAAACTTGGAAAATAAAACATACATGTATAATTATTATGAACACTAGTTCCGTTTCTAAAATAGGAATATACTTATTATAATATTTTAATAGTAGTTTTGGAAATTGCGCGGGACTAACGGTAAGAAAAAAAAGGTTATTTTTGATGTCATGTTTAGTTTTAGTTACACGCTACTTATGTAACTAACTATTAAGAAAAAGCTTGTTTTGACATCTCTAAATATTTCTCTATCTATAAAGGGTATAAACGATACCCTTTATAGATAGAATTTAACGGATGTTGGTCTGTTTACGCGTAATGTACTTTATATGTTAGATATTTGCAATGCCGGCCGATAAAATCTTGTTTCTCCTTTTTCGCGCGGTCGGCGCAGAATGCAGCATGGCGTTAGTTCTTATTGACCAACCATGACAAAAAGTAAAGGCTAAAAATATACTCTACAAAATTGATCGAAATATATCCAACAAACAGTTTAAAGCTTAAGAAATAATGCAGAATAAAATGGCACGTAATAGCATCTTTGCAAGCAGTCAGCGGTCATTTAAAACACTCTTGCCTTCACCTAGAATTTACCTAACCTACGATTTACATTTCCATTTTTTACTTTATTATGTGTACTTACTCGACGATTTGAGGACCTTCCTCTTTTTTGAAGTCGGCTAAAAATAGAAAAGTGTAATAAAACAATCAATTAATCGAGTTGTTCTCGTGACGTACCTACACGTATCTCAAACTTATTGGCAGCGGCCGGTTGCTAAATGATTTATTGTCCACTTTATCCTAATATAGTAGGTACATATTTTATACACTATTACACTTCCTACTCTTTCCAAAGCTGTAAAAGTTCTATTTTTCCAATACATATCTAGAATTCTACATCAATGGAACATTTTGGACCTACAAAAATGCATTCGAAACATAAGACATTATTAGCGTCCTAATTTCTTAACATAGGTACGAATATTCTGGGTATCTTTTTCAAAAGTTTTTTATACGACACTATGGAAAATATGGTTCAATAAATTAGCACATCAATAGAACTCATGATTCACATGTGTACAATTTGCATGTCTGTTTGTATGTTCAATTGACGTACCGTTATTTAAACATTCTGTTCGTGTTAGGTCATAGAAGTTTAAATAATAGATTTCCATATACACTTAGGAAGTGACTACCGTACTTTTCGGGTGTAGGAAAATATGCCCAATAAGTACCTACATACCAATATATCGTATGGCGGAGCCATGTCCCACGGAAATGTATATTTTTGGTATTGGGGACCGGACTATTATACCATATCGTCGTTCATTTAGTTTTTTTTTTATATTTCTTTAAACTCTTAACAAAACAAAACACAAAAATGTAGGTACATTTACATATATACGGGCTTTTATTGTGCATTCGTTACGACGAAAGAGTTAGTTGTTAAGAAAATAAAAATAAATTTTGAATTTAATATCAATAACAGGAAACTCAACGTCAATATTAAATCAGTTAAATTGAGTTATGAAGAAATCCTAGCGATACAAATTATAAGGCTTACCTAATCAATCATCTTAAGTTATTTTTAATCGACATCGTCAAAACGATACCTGCAGGTTTTATTTAGACTAAGTTCCTCAGAATAGCACTGTAATATTTGTGAAGAAGAGTTATCTAAAGCTAATGACCTGATGAAGATAACAAATAACTTTTACGAAAAACAAAAACCTAGCAACCATGTGCTAACGATAAGGGAAGGAGTGGTATCATTTTGAATACACTTAGAAAATAAGAATCTTATTTATTTTATACTTAAATGCTGTACATTTTCA
Organism: Junonia stemosa; assembly: GCA_018233265.1. Classification (NCBI taxonomy): domain Eukaryota; kingdom Metazoa; phylum Arthropoda; class Insecta; order Lepidoptera; family Nymphalidae; genus Junonia; species Junonia stemosa. Next base: position 1,412 of record DVTA01000302.1, on the reverse strand, counting down.
GTTATTTTTAAAAAGTAAACCACTCAACGGATTTTAACAAAAAACCAATCTTAAAAAAAAAAGAAGTAATTACGAGGTAACAGACATTGAACAAAAAAATCTTTAACGAAGTTAGTTAGAACCTTTGTTTATGAAATCGGTGCTTCCAAAGCAATGGACAAATTTTAACACAGTAAATATACGAGTATCTATTCAAAGGCTAAGTTAACAACCCGAGTGGCTATATGTTATATCAAATAGCTTAGGCCTTAGGTTATTAAATTCATGTCTTATTGAAAAAAAAAACCGTTACAATATGCATTCTACTCGCCTTAGTTTCCTTTTCAACGGCTTTAACAATAGCTTTTCAGCTGATAATTGTGGAACATTGAGCACGACCTAGTTCAGTTAAGCACACATGAATAGTCACCCTTTCCTACGAGAGAGGCTTAGAAATTAATATTTTATTCTACAGACTTATAGAGAAATCGATATGTGTTCATTGATCATCTGACCATATTGATGATGTTTCTATTTCGACTATCTCCTAATATTTAATGAAATACAATTTTTAGGCAAGAAACTTTTCGTTTTTTAAGATTCTACGAAAGTAATAAGGTATTGAAGAGATAATTGTGAAAATTGATCCAAAAAACACTAGATAAAAACAAGCTTTTGCCAGTGGCTCCAGGCGTATGCATTTCTTTAAGCGATTTTTTAAAATATAGCCTACTTTTTTCCTGAATTAAAGCTATCACCAAACTCTATAAACCTAAGAAAGATACAATGTTAATTTTCAGAATGTAACCTACAGCACTTCTTGTTTAATTAAACTAATGGAAAAAACCTTTATGCTTCCTTATTCCTGTAAGACAATAGCTGGCCATGTAACTATACCACATAACTATAATGTGATGACTATAATAAAGGTCATGATAGCTGTTAATTAATAGGGCGGTCGTTTATTTAATTAATGGGGTCAGCACTTAGATTGATCTACATCTGATTTAAGAATGTTTATCACGATAACATTGACACCTAATACATTTAATTGACCAGTATTAAGACCGTTTTGGTGTTGCGTTACTGAATGCGCCTTTTTGAAGGAGTGAGTGAGAGGGAAACCCACAATCGTTGGCTTTCCCTCTCTCTTATAAAAATATTTGTTCTTAGGTCTAGGTGTTGCAGAGGGCAAAGGACAATCGTTTTGTCTAAAAATGCTCATAAACAAGGCCAGTGGCGGATTATCCTTAAGGCAAAGTAGGCACGTGCCTAGAGACACAAGTGCACAAAGGGGCGCAAGTGCATGAGGGGGCGCTAGGGAGAGGAAGGTGACGACCTTTTTTTACCTAAAACGGTATATTTATGATAGGGAAAAGAGGGTGATGAGCTTTTTTTTTAGCTCACGAGGCGTTTCGTGTGTCAGTGCCTAG
>DVTA01000301.1:0-10153 GCA_018233265.1 Junonia stemosa | reverse complement strand
TCATGTTAATAGTTTTTTTAGGTACATTTAATTTAATTTTTTGATTTAATCTGTGGTATTAAATGTGATGGTGTTAGTGCTCTTATTTATTTTTGGTGTTTGTTGGTGTAGTATCAAGTTTGTGATTTATTTATATGATATATTATAGACATATTATAAGACTTATTATAATTTATTTGTCGTTTTGTCTATTCATCTATGCCCAATGTACCAATATAGGTACCTACTAAAAAATAGTGACATTCTAATTTTCTTTTCGGAGATTTCACATAAGAAACAAGTAAATAAATAGTTAGTACTAGTAATTCTAAATGACATGCAGTCGTATTAACAAAAAGATGGAAAAAATATTTTTATTCGCTCTTTAAAACCATAACAGCTTTCCCTTATTTCAATGTACGCGAATACATCGTGAAAACGGTGCTATATACCACAAGAGTTATAGCCAGTGGCATTATAGATCAATTAATAGTTAAAGCGAGGCGCGGCCCCTCGGTCGCCACTAAAATCAGGACTCGGCCCGAGTTACAGTTATTGCACTTTTACAGCCCTTTCAAACTTTATTACGGTTCCAAATTCCACCTTTATACCGAGCGCACGTCTTATGTGTGTTTAACAAAACTCCTTATAGACTTTACCGACGTAACGTTCGGGTTTTAGGAAAATTAGTTGAAAAACTTTTTAGATGAATGTATTTTATATTATCGAAATATACCTAGAAAGTACGCGTGCTCCTATCTAAGTTTGTTTCATTTATACACGTTATAAATCCACGAGGCAAACTTTTCTGAATATTTCGCCGTTTCGACGTCAAATGTACGTTCAGTTTATTTAGTCTTTTATATTGTTTTTAATGAAAGTCTAAAACAAAAACAAACACCGGGAGTCACATTTTAAACGGCTTTAAAACTCCCTAGTCCTTTGTTTGCACTATGCTACACAACGCAGGTATAAACGCCGCTAGACTAATCTCGTATAGCGACGTCAACTCGCAGAGAAATTGTATTAATCAATTGTCAAACGGCACGCGTATTGCCTAACATATCTCCGGTTTCATGTGAGCCTGTCAAAGGACAAAGTAAATTGTGGAATGCAGCTACCCCCGAAATACCATTTATTACTAGCTATCGCTCATAACTGACGGAAATTTCAATTGTATTGGTTTCGACGAAATATGTTGCATATCTATGTAATAGGGAACGGCAAGCGGTGGCGGATATTACTAAACGTATTAATATTAGTTATCTATCATTCATTGAACAAATATTGCACCTTGTATAAGTACCGAATACAAATAATCATCAATATTGTATTGAAGTTTAAGTTAGCTAAACGATTATAATAGTCTCGAAATTGGATAGAATATAGCTATATTGTAACAACGACTTGTAGCTTTGTGTTAAACATCGGAGTTTACCGGAACACCTAATAGAACAATGAGTAGTTGGGATCAAAGCCGGACTAGTGCAGCCGAAAGTTGCGCGCAAAAACAAGAGGCGATACAGTGATTGATCGATCTAGTGGGGGCGGTACGAGCTGCCATATATTAACGGCAGTGCCTTTTAATATTAACGGCCGGATCGATGGTTCACTTTACGGCGGCTGTAAAAACTGTACGGCCGTCGCCCGTGAACGCGTTATACATGGTCCGATGCGTGGATGCGGTGAACGCTTCAACGCTCGGTGCAATTTTTTGCCCGACAATTTGATTTCCATGACAGAGAAAGTTTCGGATGCCCGGTAAAATGTTGGCTACGATACTCAATTAATATGTAGGTAAAATGTATGTAGAGGTATTGCTGATAGATTTATTGTCATAATACTATCATGACTACTGAGATAATTAGATTGTTGCCAAAAGCTAAACAGTCTAAATCTTGGGTAGGACGACCCGACTACAGGGTTCATTTGAAATCGATTTGATCCATATTCCTCTCACATAAAAATAGCTATTAATATTTTCAGTGGGAGAGGAATTTTGTTTGTTGCTTTTTCACAGCTAACCCGTGAAAAATGTCAACGATTTAATATAACATTTCAGGGTAATATACTATAGGTTAAAGGTCAGTCAGCTAAAGTAATTTGAAGCGTGATCCTGAAACACGTGTATATTTTCATAACGAAAAAATAAATCTTGTTAAGTAGGTATTCTATTTTTTATTATTAAAATCGATCAGCATTTACTGAAGATATCCCGACTGTATTTACGCCAGACGTTTAAACATGGTCTCCCTACATTTCGAGACTTAAGATTGGTCCCAATATATTTTTAATGATAATCCCACAATAGAACTCTTAGTTCACCGAAACGGGAATGTTTATCGTATACAGGTGGGGATATCTCGGCTATCAATCTTTTCGCCACATCATTTGCTCCCCGCGCGGTTCGCCGCGATTGAATTTCATTAATGAAACGCTTAGTGCAGATTGAATCCATTTAACTGAGAGTGCGATCGGCCTCAGCGAATGTTTCTCAGTCGACTCGTACGATCAATGCGCGTCCGGGGATGCTATACTTGCAATCGATGTTAGCAATTATTTGATTGCGAGAGTTCCTAATTACTGATTAGTCGTTTTCTAAGTAAAGTATATTATATACGTACGTTATATCAGGTTTTATGTTTTCACTTTGAGCATATAAAGCACAAATAATTGTGTTTGTTTGTATCGTTGTTTAAAACAAAATATATAGCTCCTACAAATTATTTAATAATTATACTCAATAAACTGTTTTTCAGTCGACTCGTATAATCAATGCGCGTCCGGGGAAGCTATACTTGTTGGCTCTTAATGTTATCGATATTAGCAATTATTTGATTGTGACAGTTCCTAGTAATTATTAATTTGTTGTTATTTGAAGTTGTTTTATTGTTATTACACGTTATATCAGGTTTTATGTTTTCACTTAAATCATATAAAGCACAAAGCATTGTGTGTCCTCTTACACATTAATTGATAAATATACTTAAAAACAATACGAAATTAGGTTATATAACGGTATGTGTAAAGTACTCAGTACGAGTCTGAAAAGAAGAGATCTTTGTAATAACATTTCAAATAATTTTACGAGGAAACTCGGAGGATTAAATATCACGCGTATTTTGTCACGAGATCAGCTAATGTAGGGTACCACAATAAACAGGGTTTTGTTGTAGAATAATTATTTTATACTAAAAACATGGTTTATTATTATTTTCTGTTGTTACAGACCGTGTCGATATCAATGCTGCTGCGTTACGCTCATCATCAGATATTCGTATTTATTGGTAAGTGGCTTATTAATTTATTATATCTCGAAATTACTTTCTAATAAAACTTGTAGATAATTGATGGTATATTTATGTAGTAATCCATCTTCACTTCAAATTATCAACAAAGCGCGGAGCTGAAAGGCTTACAAAAGTATAAAAATATTTTTTAATCGTTGCAAAAAGCCAGAGTGCACTTCAAACCTCATTCTAAATTAAATAATGAAAGCAGAAACGTTTCTATTTGATTTAGATAGAGCTAGTTAAGACACAACAACGTTGCAATTATGATTTGTTGGAATAAATTGTGTAAAAAAACTCAAGTCTTGAGCCGGCTCAGCGGCAATCTCTTTGTAATAACAATAATTGCGTATAGCGCCCGCGGCCGCCCTCCCCGCGCCCACTGCCGTTCAAAAATAAAATATAACAGGTCGGATTTACCTAGCTCCCTCGCTTTGATCCGTCGACAATTAGCCGGCTACAAATAATTTGTTTCTTTCCGTTTGTTTCTAGCCACTCCGCTAAGAGATTCGATTCGATGATTGTTTTCAATTTCAATCTTGCGTTTTTTTTTACGCGGAGGAAATGAAAAATCTCAATTACGTCTTCTGTTACTCTATTATAAAGCTCCGGGTGGTTTTTTCGTATAAGCCGGGATTACCTTTGAATTTCCACGGTAAGTGGAAATATTTACAATATTTGCTTAGTTTATCGGGCGCCGAGGCGATAAAAACAAGAGTTTTTCCGAGGAAGCTCGCTCGCTACCCTTGTTAAGCTTATTATCGCCTCGCCGGATTCACGTGTCGCCGGATCACATTAGTTGCATCCGCTCTTTAAATAACTAATATAATTATTTTGATCCGATGGCGCTTCCATGTATTTATACGGTACATTGATGTGAGAAAATAAATGGTTTTAATGAAAAACAATTTTGATTTTTGATTGCACAAAATCTGACATATTTGTATTGGCATTAATGACAAGAAAAACAAAACTTAGTAATGGGGGCTGTTGGCATCCTTCGGACACGGAACATTTTAAAATTATTAGCTTATATTGTGTTATTTTTTTATTTAGTTTTAATTTTTTTTTGTAGAATAGTGGAGTATGAAAGAGCTTATCTGTGAATAGGTTATATTTAGCCTTTCGTAGTAAATCTCCAATCAAACGACACGTTATTATTGAGATCGTATCGGCTGTAGGTGGTGTGATTGTGTAATTTTCAGTGTTATTCGGAGTAAATATAGCTCAGACTCTAAGAAAATTTGGAGCTTAATATTTCGGAAACCGTTGCTCGTTCGGAAAATTGGTTTTCCCACACCTATATAATATCTATCTAATATTTTTAAACGACCTATTTAACGATACGTCACACCATGGGAAAAATGAGAAAAAAAATTTTTGGTCTCACTTTACATAGGTAGGTAGTATAGGGGAGACATCCAAACAAAAATTATTTTTCAAGATTTTATTATACGACTTTCTTGGCGTGATTAATATGTATATTATTCCGAATTCCAATTTTCTAGTATCAAGGACCTCGGAGCAAAGCCGCGGACAGACAGACAGACAGACGGACATGGCGAAACTAGAAGGGTTCCGTTTTGACTACGGAACCCTAAATTGTGATTCGTCACACATCTGGAACTGTTAAATCTATCAATCTAAAATTTAACAGGAATATTCTTCTTGCAGTACAAAGGCATATTAACGGATTTTACTCTATTCCACCTCTAAAGGGGCAAAAGGAATTACGTAATACATTTTTATGTAAAACGTATATGAGCACAGTCCTAGGACACTAATCTATATCTAAGTAACACCGGGCTTAAATATTCAAAGGTGATTTTTATCAGTAAGCAGCTCTCGAGTTTGCAGAATAAACTATTCAATCTCACAATATCGGATGAGGGTACATCAGTTCAATGGGATCCAGTTGGTCGCTATGACGACTCATCCCCGCTGAGGCTATTGAAAAATATACTTTAGGTAGGAAACTCGAATATTCTCTTATCAAGACGCCGTTGGATATCGAATATCCTTGCCTAATTCTTCAAATATGAAGTTGTTTTTAATGTTTTTTTTTCCGATTCGTGACATTTTTGTAATGAATTGAAATTTTTGGAAAATATTTTCTAGTGTGTACAAGTGTACAATAAATAGTCAGAAAGTTCCTCTTGAAATGGCGAAAATTTAGGGTTGTGGGATATTATTATGATAATTAATATGGACGACAACTTATGTAATAGTAATGAATTTTAATGTCTCTAGGACTTTAGATATTTACACAGGAATCGGAATCTCAAAAAGTAACTGATATAGAAAGCAAAATTTTAATATGAATTTAAATCGCGTATAATAATAATTATTTTTAATATCCCGAGGTTTTGAATACTTTACAGCAGTAATTGTAAATTTCTAACAAAACAGTTTCTGCTCGCCTTTAAAGTTGCAAATAATTACAAAGGTATCATGGATAACCATCTCTACTAGAGCAAAAAGGACCATCACATCGAACAATGCAATGGTATATGTTATGTACATATTATCATCATCATATTTCTATCAAATTTCCGAATAGCAAACCGAGGGATAAATCTAGAAACGTAGGTGTTCAATATCAATGCTGGTCACTTTAGAACAATAACAATCGTTATTATATTATATTTCATGCAAAATTAGTAGGGATATATAAAAATCCAAAATACTTTCTGCTCGCCTCTAAAGTTTCTGATAAATCATTATCTTAATCACCATCTACTTGTGCAGCAAATAGAAAATTATCATTTCACATTCAATGTTTTGTACAAATATATCATTATATCTCTATCGTATTTCCTCATAGTAAACAGAGAGATAAATCTAGAACCGTAGGTGTTCGATATCAAAGCTCAGCTGACCCGGTGCAGTAACGTGTGTGAATTCTCCTACGTCCGGATTACCGACGGGTAACAACGGTGCAAGCGTCGCGCTGCAAAGGAAGGATTACACTGATTCCTCTGTACTCTGTCTCTGTAACCGCAGGTTCAAATGCTCTTATACGTACAATAAAACTATTGAAAGAAACAGGGAATACAGAGTACTTATAAAATCTACGAGTTATGTATGCTATTTTACAATAGCAATCGTTATATTTACAATTTTTTAGGTGTAATAATTCCAAAAAACGCTATCATGAAAATACAATATAACGTAGGTATATGCGTAGTAATGATCATAATAGTTGCATCATACGAATATTGATTTCGGAATCACGTATTCTAAATTGCATTTACATTTTGTATAAAATGAATATCAAATATACTTGCCTACTCGGTATAACCTTTCATATAAAACAATAGGTTGAGTGATAACAATCGTATACAATACGTAATATATGTTTGAATAATGGATACCTTATTATGATAATTTTCATTTATTAATTTACGGAAAATACGGTTTTACGCGTCATTTGTACAATGCCGCGGCACGTTCAAAGGGACCGCATCGGATGTGACAAACAAACCGCCGCGCGGCGCCACTGCATACGTTTTAATTGTTCAACCTAATTAAATTCACAATCTGACTATTCGACATTTTTATATAATGAGTTAATCGAGCGAAAGTTGTCAGAAAGTCGTTGCAGAAAAAATAGTAGATTTTAACTTCTAACTGTAGCTTGTATATAGTCATTGGTCAGCCTCGAGTCCAGCCTCCAGATATCATACCTTCTTTGCAAATTGGCCTAAAATGACTTATAATTACTCGAGGTCTTCTCTTGTTTCTGCTTTTATTCCTATACGTATTTACGTTCTTTTACGTCACTTACGTCGAAACAGCAATACTTATCACTATCTCTACGTAAATGTACGTGTCGTATGTAATACGAATTCAAAAATATATCATAAATTCTATCAGCTTAAAAAAATCTTTCCTTCTTTGCTTATATAATTTTTAAATTAAGAGCAGCAATTTAAAACGCTTCTCAGCCATGATAAGGTACCATTGAGGAAAAAGGCTTCAACATTTGCATAATTAAATATCGGAATTAACTTCGCGATCCCGACGAAATAATCATTAAGGAAATTTAGAGGTGTTTAAATTAAACAAAAAATTTCATAGCATTTGTATAGACATTAAGGTAGATATCAAAATATTATCTCGTTTGTGCAAATAATGTTTGTATATTATATTGTTACTATAATAATAAAAGGTGAAATCGAGAAGGCAGTCTTTTCCGATTCTCGATGTCTGGTTACCTTTATTTTACCGAGGGCACTGTTGATGTTTTTTTTCCCGGAAGCTAAACATTATCCTTTAGCTTTCATTTTCGCTAATGGATAATAGAAAAAACAACCTTCTTCGATGTCCGTATTGAAATGACCAGGGATCCGTTAATTAATTAAAAATAAAACAAGATTATAAGACTGGCTTAATTTCTAAATTGTAATTGAAGAATGAGAAAAAGGAAATTTATTGATTTTCTTTGCGTCAATGTACCATAATTAAACTTACATAATTTTTATTACTCGTTTGGGTTCTTTTAATTTGAAAGAGTCGAAATATCGATGCCAATTATCTTACTTAGTGATTACAGTTGCATTTGTAGCTCTAAAGGAGGTAGCGGATAATAAGGGACTAGGTACTAACGGCCTTATAAAAAATCCCTTATCTTAACAAAAACAATACTTGTCAAAAAAACCAAGTCTCGCAACTCGTAGAATAACTGTTCTACGGATCCATGTAATACCAAGTCGGTTATTAATTTATTCAGTTCCTCTTAAGTGAATTTCTGGTTGAATACGTCAAGTCCCAAAGACCACGACCGTGGTCCATAACAATTGAAAATCATTTGTGTCTGGAATCTCCGTACTCGAAGCATTAAATTGTTACGTAATTACTTGGCCATCGCACTAAATAATTTAATTTACACGTGTATTACACGTGTAAGGAAGAACTTGACGTGGAAATTGGAGCGTACTTCGCATGAAAATGGACGCCACATTCTAAAGATTTCAATTAGAAACCACCAAGAAAATTACGGTTACATACTCGTAGTTCACAGATATATATGTAAGATTCAGAGTTTCTACAATCAGGACTGACTCAAAGAACATGTTACAAAGCTATTGGGTCCAACAGTAGACTCTCAGATTAGATTTTTTATTCTCTGATGTCTCTAATGTTATTCGACAGTTCTCGTTGAAAAGTCTTCAACGAGAGCACTTCGTATAGGAATAAACGCCACATCTGAGAGATTTCAATTAGAACTACAGTTGGTTTTAATTAAAAAGCTACAGTTGGACTACTGACTTGGTTTTTTCGGGAATCAGTCAATACTTGTTCTTCGATCGTTAATTTACTTCCATAAAATAATGAAATTAATATTCGTTTCCATGGTATAAGCACTGCGATGATAAATAGAGATAATTCTAGAAACTTTGTTTTGATAGAAGATATACTGTTTTGTACAAAAAAACTAGAGGAAGTAGGTAAGTTAAAGTAAAAGAAGTAGAAAATCTCACTGTGACAGTGTGGTTTGACACCAAGTTTCTTCTTGAAGTCGACTTATTGATGTGTTTTAAAATTAAGAAGGCTTTATCAAAATATAGATGAAGTAGATCTCAATTACAGAAAGCTTTCAGTGTACCCATTGTATGATCTAACAAGAAAATTGACCACTCCAGATAATTCTTGCCTTTATAACCTGTTGTTGAAAATAGCCGCAAATTTTGAGCCAGATAGCGAAGAAAAAAGCAATTGTGGTTTCGAATTCATAAGAAAAACGTAAAAAAATAAAAGATGCTTATGTTTATAAGAAACGTCAGGTTTATTATACACACATATTATCCGAAACTGTCGTGTAAGCGGATGTGACCAAAATAAACAATTTTCTACAAAAATGTGTTATTTACCTTAACCTTTTTGCCGAATGGTATTTGTAATTTTATATAAACTTTCTTCTTTTCATAACAATTCTACTTTTATTACAATTTATACCGCAAAACGTTGATATGTCCTACATAAATGACATAGTAATAACGTCACTTTGTCCTTTATAAAGGACATAGTCAAAAACAATTTTCCGGGAGGCAAGATTTTTTTCACTATTTTTTCGATCCATATTAAGCTGTAAGAAGTACATGACAAAATTTTCAGCAATATACCAAACAAAAACTGACTCTGGAACTCACGAGGATAAATAAAGCCGTCTTTTCGAATATCTCGGTATTAGGTGCCATTTATCGAAATACTGCGGAATTATTCCTTCACTTTAAATCTTTGAAAATGTTAGTTAAATACCTAACTGTATTGTCATAACAAATAATACTATAACTGGAACATTTAAACAAAGGGCACATTAACAAATCCTGAAGGGTCCACTTGAGATCCATCTTTAGAAATGTCATGCAAACGAATTGCCCTGACTCTGACGTGTTTGCGAACCACTTACCAGCTTCTAAACGGGTGGTAGTTACATTGAATATTATTATTCCTTTTTGAAATGAATGAATGTAAGTAAGGTTAAAATGTCAATAATTACAAGTCTTAGAACCGAGAAAAATCTATTTTCGATTTAAAATTCGTTTAGAAAATAATAGATAAGTAAAAAACTTTAATTATCTAGAAACTAGCAGAACCCCTCCCCGGCTTTGCACGGGTACGAATTACATTTTCGAAAATTTATTGCAGCCTAATTTCAACGGGAATAGTGTAGCTTCCCAACAGTGAAAGAATTTTTCACACCGGTCAAGTAATTTCGGAGCCTATTCGATACAAAGACACAATGAAATCGTTCGGGCCCTTATTCTCTATGCCAAATCAAAACGTATGTCTATGTTGAAACACGTTGTCTTAAAACCGTATTCTCTATGACATTGTGAAATTGAAATGTCACGTTACATGGCGCGTTCCATGCTGTCAAA
>DVTA01000300.1:0-10155 GCA_018233265.1 Junonia stemosa | reverse complement strand
AAATACCTAGTCCTCGTACCTGTTCTAGTATATACGTCTCATCTCTATAATGTAATAAATACGAAAATCATCAATTGTTTATTCATAGACTTTTTTCTTATTTAAATACTTGGTAGTGCGCATCGTGACATGAATGCGAGCTATACTGCCGGAAAAAACTTATACAAACGAAAAATAAATAATAATAATTTGAGCTTTTAAACAAAACAAGCGAAAAAAAATATGGTCGACATACTTATCTCTCAAATGGTTCATAAGATAATTTAAATTTTTTTATTATTTAATTACCTTTCTGTTTACCGAAGAACACACACAATTTCGTTATACCATTCTCAACTAGGGCCCGTTTCACGACCGCTTGCGAATCCGTCAATAAATACGACACTGTTGAGCGGACCTTTAACAAAAAGAACAATAAAAGAATTAAAACATGATGCATAATGCTTAATTCTAAATAATTGCTTCATTTTAAGATTGTACGTGTTTTTATTGTGAGATCAAATAAAATAGGATACGGCTAAGGCGACATACTCATATACCACGTGAACTATTAGGTGGGATTAGGGATTTTTTTTAAATACTACGCTAAGTCACAAAAGGGGTGGGGGAATCTATATATTTGTCATGTAGCCGTTAGTTCAAAATAAAAATATTAAAAAGCGTTACTAAAATTCATGATTGTCTAATCACGTGAAATTTTTGAGGAGCATTTGAGGAGGATCTTGGCATTTACTACAGATTAACCAAGGGGTAGAGGGGGTCTAAAACTCTTGGGAAATAGGTCAAATAATATGGGTACATTCCCTAAGTAAAATGGTAAATCATCTTTTTTATATTTTTAACAAATATTGTCAATATTTTCTTACCATTTCATGCAGCGCCGACAGTTCAGTTTCATAGTTAATATTCGCAGCTTCCTTGTCCGCCATATTTTGAGTCTGATCGAGGAATCTTACAGCTATCTCGGCTAACTTAGCTGTGGGAGAAAAATAACACCATCTTATTACTACTATAAATGCAAGAGTTTGTGAGGATGGATGAAATGACGTTCTTTCGATCGAGTTTTGAATGACTTTTGCCTTTTTCTTCATTTCGTAAGGGAGGAAGGTGGAAGGGGATCTTTATAGATACCAGATACTTACTCCTGAGGCAGGGAATCGTCCAGGCGGTCAAATACATAAAGCACTCTAGTTGTTCCTTGACCTGGAAGAATGCTGGAGCTTTGAAGAGCGCTTCAAGCTCCTGACCCAAATCACGAATGGTTATGTTTGCCGGGCAGGCTCAAGTTAGGGCCAACCCCGTCCGAAAAAGAAAACCAGTCGGCCCGGACCACAAAGCCCCATTGCCCGGGGAGCAATAAATAGAGCAATCCTTCCGACCGTGGGAGCGTGAGATGGGGATCCCTTGTATTCAAGGCCTGAAGAAACGCTCTATTTATTACTCTCCAGACCACGGTTTACGGCAATTTGGTTAGCCTCAGAACCCTGAGACGAGCTCCGACAGGATGTACTCCGGGAACACGTTGCAGTCCCGGGCCGGTACCGGTACCGGTACACTCACCGATGTTGTTAGCGTACGCTATCCTCACGGGCAGGGCGGAGTCTGACGCGCGGGGAGCCAGCTCCGGCAGGATGTACTCCGGGAACACGTTGCAGTCCTGCGCTGGCAGGGTCTGGACACATGATACGCATTTCGTCACGCACCATATGGCTGCTGCCCTTACCCTGGCCTCAGGGGCGTGGGAAAGATAAATCTGGAAAGAGGTAATTGTGTTATTAGACCAAGTAATACCATGATTTTTACTTTAATATTTAGTGTATATACGCAATGGCGGATTTAAGCTTGGTGCCGTCCTAGCTTCAAAAAAGGGCGGCACCCTCTGATCCATATCTTAAAAATGCCAATTCAGCTTTAAAAAAAAGTCATCCGCCTCATTTTCTATTTCGCCACTCAAGAAAAACTATTTTTGCCACCCTTAAAAATATGCCGCCCTAGGTCCGGACTTCACAGGAGTATGAGTAAATCTACCACAGTATATACGATACGAATGCATAGAAAGAAACTTACAATATACGGCAATATTCTATCCAAAATGGTTTCCGAACTGGAGTTCTCACATAACAACTGCAATATCTCCAAACAGTGCAACTTCGACGTGCAATGGTGTAAGCCTCTGATGCATGACGTCACCAATGACGTAATCAATATCAACCCTTCGCTATCCGGACCCATCACCCTAGTTTCAGGGGTCTTATTGTCATTTTCCTCTTCGAAATCCGTCACATTAACCGTCATAACCCTAAACCCTTCTTTAATTAAGGCATCAATTTCGACTTTCTGGTTCTCCGTGGTCTCATCGACTAAGTCCTGGTAGTTCTTTGAGTTGGAGGGTTGTGTGAAGATTTTGATAATGTTCTTAATGTCTTGGTAGATGCGGGTTATTTTTTCGTCGGCTGGTAAAATTGGTTGTGCGGAAAATATCAACATGTACGATTGGAGGAACGAGTAAAAGTATTCTGGGAATAATCTGTAATGGAACATGACATTTTGTCAAATTTTAATATTCAAGTATTAACATATATTACTGAGAAGAATAAAGAAGTTCATTTCATCATTTTAGATACCATTACAGGCTAAGTAGCCTACAGTGATATTTTGACACGACAGATTTTGTATGAGTTATAGACGGAACAATTTAAGCATATGTTAATGATATGTTGGCGTTCTTACAAATCATAATTACTAATAAACTAAGTATGAAAAATCGAAAGACTCTCTGTTTGAAGATGACCATATCGACGGTTGAAAGGCTATTTGGTATAAGCGCCATTTTTTTGACATATATATTTTTATGCATATTTGGAATCAGCAAATTGTTCTTTATATAAATATGTATAAAAATATAAATGTCAAAAAAATGGCGCTTAGAATATTTAGCTTATAATATTATGGCTATTTTTACAAACTGCTTATAAGGTCTTCCTGAAATAAAATACAATCTTCCTACATCAAATACTCACTTTCCTCTAGCCTCATCCAAGTACAATTCAGCGCTTCGTCTGTCCTTAGGGTTCCTCTCAGTCATGGAATGCAATAAGCTCCTTAGTTCCGGTTCACAAGTATCTGGTAAAGTCATGGTCGGAGGACGATCCTCCCCATTCCTGTAGGCCAGCAACCCTGGCAAGTCCAGGGCTGGTGTGCCATCATTCCAAAGTTCTAGTAAGGCACAACTGGGGGCAAGAAAAAGAGTGAGGGAAGATTATATGGGGCGTGTAATGTGTGAAAATTAGGAAGGAAAACTGTATTATGTTGCTTTTTACGAAACTGTTCCCATGATTTGGAAAATAACAAATAATAGAGGGTTTGGACAAAGTCTTACAATATTGCTTTACTAGTTAGACTGTTTTTGTACATTGACTGCATCATTTTTGGATAGAAACATGGCAAAATGTTTTGGTATATTTTTTCCGGAAAAATTGCCATTTGGATGTTTGTATTTTACTTTGTCTGGCTAAATAAGAGACAAATCAAAGAAAAAAGTGATAGGTGTAGATGTATAAGCCCACCAGGTTTAGCTACTACCTACCCTGTAGAAAATATATCCATGCTTGGCACCAGTTCACCAACTTTGCATGGTGATTCGCTCAGCAACAGACCACTGTTCCTGTCATCCTGCAAAGAATATTATTACCTATTACTATAATTTCATTTACAGTACTGACTTAGATTCGCAACCTTTAAATGTCACTGAGACAAGATTTAAGATTGTTACAACTAGTTAAACCATTATTATTTATTCCCAACAGTAAAAATAATGGAAAGTTTCTGTTTTAAACATATATGTATTTGGATGGCTAAAGACAAAATAATTCAATGAAATTTTCATCCTGATTCTCAAGTTTCAATGAAAAAGTTATACGAAGACTAGTACCAAATATAACAAAATATAAAACGTAATTTATTGTTAAAAATTGTACATCTTACCATCGGTCTAACATTTGGGTCAGGGGCTTTAACAAATCTCTCCGGTGCTACGTAACATAATCGCCTTCTCGACGTGTCAAAGAAGTAGCTGAAGTCTGCTGGATTGTCATCGGGTAGGAAAGTAGGCTTGAAGGAAGCTATGTCCGTCAGCAAAACCCATAACCAAGATGTTACCATTACATTTTCTAACTGAAATAAAAAAGAGAAATAATTAAGGACAATTTAGAAATATATTGTATTTGATAACCTTGGTCATTTTTAAGAGAAGAATAATATTGTGCAGCTTCAGCACCAAGTTATTTCATTTTTAAACAAAAAATATCGATTTAGGCTCTATAATCAAGCTGAAAGACTAGTAAGCTATTGTAAAAATATTGTCAAGTATAAATTTTAAATTCATCAAATATGTAATGTATCTTGGTGTAAACAAAAAAAAGCATATATACGGTCGAATTGAGAACCTCCTCCTTTTTTTGAAGTCGGTTAAAAATAAACTTCTTCTAAAATTATTATAATCTAGACATTTAGTAATATGTCAAACTAAATTCAATCTTACAGACCTGGCGAGCAGCACCAACATTTCAAGCCCCTTTTAGCCTCTCAGTATATTTTTCTAATAAAATTGTGAAGCATTTAAATAACACATTTTCTTAAGCCTATACAAAATTTAAAATACCTTTATATCACCATGGCATATCCCAAGCTTGTGCATCCGATGTAGAGCATATAAAACTTGGAATGTGATCCATTTCTTCTCTAACACCGTGAGGAAAGGCCTCGTGGCCATTCTGTCGTAGACACTACATTTGCAATACTCTCTCATTAAGAGGCCTGCCTTGTCTGTTAACTGAAAATTGATTTGTATGTGAGCATTGCGTAAATAAATAATATTTGTAAGGAGGTTGGATTTTGTAAAGGAATGGCTTTAATATGAATGGGAGAGTTGGCTGATGACACTTATAAAAGAGCATGACTATTTATGGAACAGTACGCCAAGTGTGAGTTCATTCGAGTACTTTACGGTTGCGTTAGCGTTTTGCGAGTAAATTAATATGAGAATCCACCAATCAGATGCGCTATATTTGTCTAGCAATCGATTGTCATTGGTCGTTTACGTCGAACTGTCAAATGCTCACTCACTTATGGTTCTACTTCTTGGCAAGAGATGTCGCTGTTTCAATTCCATATAAATTTGCGTTTACTTTGTTTCAATCGAGACGTGAGAAAGCTCACACTTGACACACATAACTAGTCACGGTTACTATTCCACTATTCCATTGCTTCATTATTCCATCATTAACCTATCAAACTTGTAATAAAACTGTAAGAATTCGATCAGTTACACTTAAACTGTTTTGTTGTTCCATTGTTCCACTGGAATAAACCTACCAATCTTGTTACTCTACGGCTTACCCAGTTCTACTGTTCCATTACACCACTGTTCCATTATTCCACTACATTATTCCACGGAACAAACTCGGAACAGTGTAAAGCGTACGTACCTTATCGCTAGTGGTACTGGTACGTCTTTAGTCAGGTCCTGAGGCAGAATATTTCGCATTGCGGGCAAGTCTTGTCCGCTGTGCTCTGGAGAAGAAGACCTAACCTGACGTACTTGATACAGGCTATGTACTTTTATTGGTCCCGTTACGTTCCGTTAGTCCACTGTTCTGCTAGATCAAATCTAATAGACTTGGAATAGAACTGTGCAAAACATTTATTACTTCAGTTTTGTTGCGTTCCGGTAAACAAGATACTATTATTCCATTTGAATAAGTCAAGTGGAAGAGTTGCGGTCAGTCACGATTGTTTTGTTCCACTATTTCACTGTTCAATTATTCCACTGTTCCATAAACCTACCAAATTTAGAACAGAACTGTCTAATATTTTCCTGCAGTTCTACCACTCTACTGTTCCATTGTTCCACTGTAACAAACCTATCAAATAGAGCCGCAGATGGAATATAGGCGTTTAAAAGCTTCGCAAAACCGAGTCCTATTGTTCAATTATTCCATTGTTCCACTGGAACAAAGCACTAGATCTAGCCCTACCTTATCGCTAGTGCTGTGGTACTGGTACGTCTTGAGGTAGGTCCCGAGGCAGAGTATCTCGCATTGCGGACAAGTCTTGTCCGCTGTGCTCCGGAGCAGTTGTAGCATGTGGATAAAATCTTCAGCGACGTAGTGGTCCTCCTCTAGGAATACCACTAGACCTGTAAAAAATAATAATCTATATATATATAAAAGAAAGTCGTGTTAGTTACACCACTTATAACTCAAGAACGGCTGAACCGATTAAGCTGAAAATTGGCAGGGAGGTAGTTTAGAGCCAGGAGAAGGACATAGGATACTTTTTATCCCGTTCGACATCGTTCCCGTGTGACTTGACATAAAACGTTAGTAATTATAAAACGTGGTATAACAAGAAAGAATCAGACTTGGAGTAACAAAACGCAAATAACAGCTATGTGATGACGTATGGATGACAATTTGATAATTGTAAGAAATCAATTAAAAAATCTGCTTATTTATTGTCATTAAGGCGGAACAAAGTTCGCCGGGTCAGCTAGTTGGGTATAAAAGCAATGTCACGCCAATATTTTTGGTAGAACAGCTTACTACTAAAGCTAACAGACTATACTTTTTGGCTAGAGGGCTTATAAAAAGCAAACCATACCGATTTTGTTGGACAGCCAATGGGAAGGTGTTCTTAAGAAAGGATGAGAGCTCGCCTATTATTCGGATTACAAATGAAGCGCAAATTCAGAAGTTAGGAAGTGAAGCATGACTAGTTTTAATTTATTTTTTAAGATTTTATGTACACACTAATATCAAAAACACACTTACACATAACATTACTCTATTACAATTCATTAAATTTTACAAATTGTTCATATATCACCCCAATACTAAAATCCGTATCACTGGATATTTTTATGTTTTAGCCATCCTGATCGATGTAGTAACGACTAATTATACTTCATCGGTTAACAGTTTCTGAACTATTGCCCATGTCAGAAATAGACGAACTGAAAGTTGCTAATTGTATAATATGTGATCCTGAAGACTGTATCCAATACGTTGATAAAGGTTATAATTCGAAACAGAGTGTAAACATTATAACGCAAAACATTCGAAGTATCTACAAAAATTTGAACGACTTTGAAGTTCTTTTATCGTCACTACAGATTGATTGCGGTATTGTGATCCTTACAGAATGCAGAATCACACCCCATTAACCACTTCCAAAAATTGACCATTATGATACCTTTAACAGCCAAATGTTAATAGCATAAATCAAAATGGAGGTGTTGTGATTTATTCAAACAAATCGATAAAAAATATTCATGTTGAAGAAAAAATTTTAGTTAATGCTACATGTATGTCCGTAATTATAAATAATAACATTGTTGTATTGGCAATATACCGTTCTCCCTCTTTTAAAATTGCTGATGATTTCGTTGAATCATTGCATCTACTACTGAATACATACAAAAAATTTAAAAATATAATCATTACAGGTGATCTAAATATTAATCTAGCAATTGATAGCGCTGACAAAAATAGGCACAGTTACTTAAATGCACTTGCTGAACATGGGATTCTGCCAGGCCATTTATGCCCCACAAGAGAATCTAGTTGTCTTGACCACGTCATGGTCCGGACTCAGAATAAATTAAAAGTTATAATTCTTAACTCATCTGTCACTGATCATGTAGCTGTACTTACTTCTATCAAAACAAACTACATAAACGAGAACAAACATAAATATGTTGCAAAATTAAACTTAGCTTCGGCACTTCAACAACTAGACAATTTAAAACTAAACTCACTTTATCTAGAAAACAATCCTAATGATATTTGTAACAAATTGATAAAAGAACTCATAAACGTTATTAAGGATAACACTACTGTATCGAATATACGTAAAAAATACCGAAATATAAAACCATGGATCACTCCAGGATTGATTAAATGTATACGAAAAAGAAATAAAATGCAACTTACATTAAAGAAACAACCTGATAATATTATACTAAAAACTAACTATACGCGCTATAGAAACTTTTGTAACAACCTTCTAAAACGAGTTAAAAGAAACTATGAACGCACTGAGATACAAAAGTCACTAAAAAACCTATTGAGCTGAGGAAAAATATAAAATACATAGCGAATATATCAAAAACTAAAAATCACAGTACTGAGTTGTTAAATATTAAATCATCGGAATATGAATCGTTGAATGTTATAAATAACTATTTTTCTAACATAGGTAAACAACTAGCGGAAAGTAAGCTAAATAATAATTTGTCAAATAGAACCGCGGTTAACCCTAAGACTACTATTCAACCTATGTCGTTTGGACTAATTGATACTGACGAATCTGAAGTGAATTATTTCATAATGAACCTAAAAAACAGTAGTGCAGCCGGCTGGGATAACATTTCTGCTAAATTTATTAAGTACACCAAAAGTATTCTTGTTCCAATACTAAGTTTCCTTTACAATATTTGTTTTGAACAGGGGATATTTCCTGATGCCTTCAAATTAGCCTTGATACACCCTATACACAAAAGTGGGACTAAAGACTTGGTTGAAAATTACAGGCCGATATCGCTGTTACCAGTGCTATCAAAAGTTTTTGAGAAAATATTAAATAAAAGGCTAAACAACTACTTAGAAGTTAATAAAATTATCGCTAATTCTCAGTATGGTTTTAGAAAAGGCACATCAACAGAGGATGCTGTTATAGCTCTCACTAACGAAATCGTATTGAGACTTGATCAAGGACAGAAATGCGTGGGTATATTTCTGGATCTAGCCAAGGCTTTTGACACTGTTTGTATTCCAATACTTTTGAATAAACTAGAAAATATAGGCATCAGAGGAACTACGCTTCAACTGTTCAAAAGCTATTTAACAGATAGGAAACAAAAAGCAAAAATTGGAAACGCACTAAGCCAAGAAGAACCCATAACTTACGGTGTCCCGCAAGGTAGTGTACTCGGTCCTACACTTTTCCTTATATATATCAATGACCTTTTACTTAAAAAATTGCACAAATGTAAGATATTCTCATATGCAGATGATACTGCCTTAATTTTTCATGGGGACACCTGGGAAGAAGCTAAAATAAATGCTGAAAATGGTTTGAATGAAGTGCTGAAATGGCTAAACAGCAACTTCCTAACGCTAAATGTATCTAAAACCAAATGCATGACCTTTTCAATCAGAAAGTTATCACAACCAAACAATAATTTTATCATACATTGCCACTCGTGCACTCGTCCACAGGAATCAAATTGCGACTGTCCTTCAATTGACAGAGTTGTGCATTACAAATATTTAGGAGTGATTATAGACCAACATCTTAACTGGCACAAACAAATTGATAACCTGGCCAATAGAACAAGACATTTGATTTGGATATTTAAAAAATTACGCCACGTTGTAGAACCTGATCTACTGAAATCGATTTATTTGGCACTAGGACAATCAATTTTAGTTTATTGCATTCCTGTGTGGGGCGGAGCATGTAAGACTCAACTCTTACAGCTCGAAAGAGCTCAAAGATCGTTATTGAAGGTAATGTACTTCAGATCCTATAGATACCCTACATATAATTTATACACAACGACCAAACTATTAACTATAAGACAATTATACGTCTTACATACACTAGCGCGGGTTCATCGCACAACGGAGTATAAAAAATCAGTTCAGCATAAAAGAAGGAACCGCGCGGTTATTAATTCCGCTATCTCAACCAAAACTTATTTCGCTGCAAAGCAGTATCAAAAACAATCTACTTACCTATATAACAAAATAAATAAACTCATAAACATACATGAATTGAAACTGTTTGAATGTAAAAAATCTATATCCAACTGGCTAAACAATTTAACGTACGACGACACAGAAAATCTTTTAAAACTACAAATTTAACGGAATCGAATCACAATCACACACACACACATACACACACACATATACACTAAATACATACACGTACTCTCATACACACAATCAAATAGATAAGTTTCACCAACATAACTTCAAACTTGCATGCTAATTTTATGTTCTTTGTTTTATTTTATAATTATTGTACATTATGTAAGTAGTGTTCGGAGTAAGAAGAGCGGATACCCTGAGACACAGGTTTTTCTTAATT
>DVTA01000299.1:0-10162 GCA_018233265.1 Junonia stemosa | reverse complement strand
TACAAAAAACTAAGTGCAAATTTTTTAGACTATTTGTTAATACTTTATAATATTTTATATATTTAACTTGTTAAAACACACTCCTGCAAAGAGCAGATCTGGCTGACTTAAAACCCCTTTTAAGTCAGACAAAATAATAGTCTATGGTTTTAAGAAAAGGAAATGAAAAAGTAAATTGAGACCACAGGCGCAAGACCGCCTTAAGTAACAACAGTTGTAAATTGATGGCAGTCTTCAAGTTTAGATTATTTAGGTTCAAAAGTACTGTTGTTTCTCGATATACTATCAATGGCAAACTTATTTATTAACATATAAGAGACATGTCACTTAAGACCGTTTTACGTTTGCGACCAACTTATTTAATTACACAAAAAAATGGAAATGTATGTGAATTGTGGTATGGTTTAATTGATGGGATATTAAATGACATATATTTAACCTCTTATCTTTAATATAGGCCGGAGAGTTCTCTATTACTTTATTGCGTCGGTATACAATAAAACCCATTACACATAACTACTTATATGTCCATAATCTAATAATAATTACTTAGAATAAGACACTTTACGCACCCTTATTGTGCTTACTGTAATCATACAAGGAATTTTCAGTATTAAACAGTGAATTGTAAGACGAAATTGGTGTAAAGCTTTAGTATATTAAGATGATGTCTACCGTCTTTAAGCGGTCACTTTGTAGCGTCGTATACTATCACAACAGTGCCTATAGAAACAATATGCCATCATTTTCTAGCGAATGTTTAACGAAAAGTCAAATTGGTTATTTACGTCTGCAATATTGCGTCTGCTATATAACGCTCAGTGACCCTACAAAACCAAAGCTGCTGTGAAACATTTATTCGATGTATTTTAATTGAACGAGTATACATTGCTTATAATAACTACGTCGCCGGTGAGGCATTCGAAGCTTGATTTCACAGACATTGTGAGTGATGTTAAGATCCAGACTGAGATTGTCGTTACTCTAGGTGGAAGTAACGCAGTAGGGTATCACACGTAGTATGGAGTTGACTACGTCACAGGCCTCCGCCAGCTGGACAGCCCTACTAGTATCCAGCTAAAATCAATACCAAAGACAACTATAGTTGTTAAGGATAAAATATGATATTATAGGTAAAATAGATAGATGTACCATTAAATACATAATATTTACTGCGTTTGTCCGTAACAGCTTTTGACTATGTTGTGTAATAATGTAAATTTATATCTCAGAAATGGCTCGACAGATTTTGATCAAATATTATATTTAAGTAGATAAGGTTTTGTGTTTTTTTATTTATCCGGAACCTCAAAAAAGATAGGTATAAAAAAGCGCATCTCTATAACCCTCGTGATAAGAAAAAATTCGTCGTTATAAAATAACCCCCCTCCCCTTCAGTGACTATACGTATATACCAGACCCCCTTCTACAAATTGGTCATGAGGTATGACAAGTATGAATTTGAGTGACCTTTTTGTAGGTTTTGACTCCTGACTGAATTTGGCTACGTAACAAACCCCTAATGTGGAAATAATGTTTACACAAAAAAGAGCACCAGAGAATGCTGTTGTTTAAGCTCTTACTTTAAATGCTATTGTTCCACTAACCTGCGCGCTGTGCAAGCACTATGCGGAGGTGGAGCCGGCGGCGGCCTGCAGCTGCATCTGGCGCTGCATCTGCTCCAGCATCTCCTGCATGCGGCGCAGCTCCGCCTCCTGCGGGTTGCATTGCATGTGCTTTACTGTATACTGCTATTACTAGTGGCAGTGGCGGACTTACGTTTAAGCCAGTTAGGCTCGGTCTTAGGATGATACATTTTTATGAGGCAAAGTTGGAAACGAGGCGGATCTATTATTTTTTTTTTTTGCTAAATTGGTATATATGAAAATTTAAAACGGAGTATGTCGATCTTTGTTTTTGTAAGATGGGGGCAGCCTATGAATTAGGGTCTAGGGCGACACTTGTGTTAAATTTGCAATTGCTGTTCCCATTACATATGTAATGTATTGATTTATAGCGAAATTTTCATTACAACCATTACAGGTTCTAACTAGTACTAAGAGAGTAAGGGTTCAGAGTTCTGAAACTCATGTATTTGTTTCATCGTTTCTGTTTATCTGATTCATAGTTAAAAACCTGTAACTTAAATTGTAATATACATCAAGTTTTTTGTTTTTTGTTGTATGTCTCCTCACCAAATACTGTATTTTTTATGGGCCTTTCAAACACTAAGAAGATGTTCAATCATAAATGACATGTGTTTAATAGTATTGTAATTAATAAATAACCAAAAATTACCTTTTCACGCAAAGCACGCTCGCGCTCCGTGGCATCCTCGTTTGAGCCGTTGGTGAGTCCAGAGTCTGATTCGCTCAAACCACTTTCATTTGAACTGAAAATTAGTATATAAGAAATTAGATTGGACCCAAAAATTCCAAGTATATTGTTGTGTTAAATCTGTTATCTATACTAATATTTTTGAGGAAAAATTTGATTGTTTATTCGTTTGGTTGAATAAAATAGGTTCAGAAACTACTTGACCGATTTGAAAAAATCTGTCAATGTTGGGAAGCTACACTATCTCCGGTGAACATAGGCTATATTAAATTTTCAAATAAGTTAGGAATACCCGCGCAAAATCAAGGCATTCTGCTAGTATAATATAAAGCGATGAGGATAGCTTTGCATAATAAGGCGAAAGTTACTTTTTTAATTTGCCTCGTTCCCGGAGGCACTTGGCTCAAGTTAAAAATTGTTAAAATTTAATTACGTTAATTCTTTGACAACATTCTGAACATTTGAAGATGTTTCGGTAATTTTATTACTTCGTCCGTGCTTCTTCACTTAATTTGTCAACAAGTCTTGATGCCTTTGTGATAAAAGCGAAAATTTAATTACGCGAAAGATTATTATAACATCTATATTATTTTATTTATACGATGTATGAAAAGGTTTATGTTGGGCATATTTTTATCACTGGTTTTATTACTTATAATATCCTTTATGAAAATTCAAGTTTTGGTAAGCGTTCATTAATTTTTTTTTTCAAAAATATCAATAATATTCCCTCGTATAAATTACATTACTTTAAAATTTCACAAAAATACTTCCCTTCAACCCAACAAACTTTCGAGTTTATAACAATAGTACTCATAATATAAAAAAATAACAACATATAAATTACGTTCTGTGTCAGAATATCTGACAACACTGTTGCAACAGAAATCTATACAACGTACAACAACAATGTTGTTCATTGTTGTATTAAGTGCAAATCGAGCTCAACAACTTGAGCGATTATTACTTAAAAGCAGCTACTAATATGTGTATTAAAATTTAAAAGCCCATTTACACTACGAAATTAATCCATTGAAAATCATTTAATGACGTTAATTCCGTCAAAAATATCACGTGTGAACCTCAAATTGTGCATTTCAATGTTACTTTTTAGTTTTTATGTCTTTTATTTGTACTATATGAGTACTGATTATTATTTTGCCAATATCACGATGGATCACGTAGACACGAAGGAGATTGTTAGGTGCAATCGGTAGATTAATAATACAATAATAAATGAACATAAATTGATCTTCCAAGACTCTATTTCATAATGTCAATTGGGCACGTAGTTTAATCCCGAGACAAACATCTGTACAGACCACACGGATTTTTGTTTTTTTTTTCTGTGTTTATGTTCGTATCGTGTGTTTTCTCTCTAACACATCTTGTATGATTTTAATGGAAGTAGTATAAAAATCTCCCAATTAAAAAAAATCCCTTAGATTTGAAATTTGAATCCCGAGACAATAGGCGTTTCGGGATAACGTGCCATAACTGAGGAATTATAGCATAGCTAGAGATTGGAAGAACTTTAGGGTTGTTGGTCAAAACCCAGAACGAAACTTGAAACTATACCAGACAGCCCTAGATATCTTTAAAACCAAGACAAGTCCTAGTCGTGTTTTAATAGGAGTCGTTGAATGTGAAGGGGTAAACATCATTATTTATAAAAATATAACACTTAACTATGTCTAGCCTAACACGGGACAAGCTCGACCCTATAATATTTGCGAGTGGCCGCCATTATAACGTAATGTATCATTTTTAGTGTGCTCCAGACGTTAAAAGGGTCCCTTTGATGGATGACCCACCAATAATACCATTCATCATTATAATCCGTGCACAAAATATATTAGCAACTAGCTGAAATCCGCAATTTTGTCTGTAGTTAAGGATTTCAAGCCTTTAATTTCTTTTGCGTGAAAACCTACTCTATAGTTTAAATCGCCAGTATAAAGAACCAAACTAAAAGACATGAATAGTGATATAGACAAACAGATAAAGCAACAAAAAATCTTAAATAAGTTTTTTGGCATAAATATTAAGTAAATATTCCTATGTATTTGCGTTTGGTACCTAAAAGCAGTTATTTTGACGTTACACACAGACACTTCAGTTTTATTTAATTGTATAGATATTTATGTTTATGATATAATTCATATATGGAGAAAATGAGAATAATTTTGAAGAGGTTTCGTGAAATACATTATTTATGATATATAGACATAAGCACAGTTTTATGTCTTATAATGACCGAAATAGTTATGTTGAATCTGTGCCAAATGAAATAGTAAAACAAAATATAAAGTCAATTTTCAAAAGTTTATTTGGTACGTCCGTTCGTTCTTCACATTGCGTCCGTAATATCACCGATAGAGAACCGAAACCTAATATAATAATAAAATAGTCTTTAAAGGGAGGAACATAAATCATACATTATTTGTAGCTATCCCTGTGTTATCTGTCATTTTGTTTCCTTCATAAATAACAGAAACATATGATAGTTACACGCAAGGGAACTTAATATAGGTATGTATTTTGCTGAATAAATCATATCTAGTTAAATCTTCTACAATATATGTAGTTATGATAATGAAATAATAAAAAAAAGATTCTAGTTTATATAGATGTTGCCCTGTTCTCTTCAGATAGCAAAATATAATCTGTCAAATTCTAGGCTAAAATTAATATTATCGTATCTTAGTAAGGACCCGGCAAAATGCAAAATACAAAAAAAATAGAAAAATTCATATAAATGACGTAATCCTTGAAAACAAAACGAACAAAGACCAGGTAACAATTGACCTCAAAAACAGGTGAAATAACGCGAATTATTAAAAAATACACTTGTAAATCCGGTGCGGACATAAAAAAACCTTGCGGAATGGCACTCGCAAAAACTGCGGGACAAACATTGAACGCATCTGTTACAGACTGCGATAATTTATGAGTGAAAATTCGGTCTGCGATTTGTGAAGCGGTAACTTCGAAAACGCTTATTTCGATTTTTAGTTTCGTATTTTTCAACAGGTCATAAACTTTATGCAGTGTTGAATGTTTTATTTAGTTCTTTGGTTCTGTTAATGTCTGATTTTTGTTGTAAAACGTCATGTTAACTGGTGATGGTGGAAATTGTATAATGGATTGGTTAGATTTAGATGTTTTTGCAAAGAAAATTATGTGACAAAACTAGATTTTATTGATATTTATCTCCATAGGTACATCTGCAAAGAAATCATTTACACACTGACTCAATGCACAACTTAAACTACTTCACGTTTGCGGACGCCCACGAATCCACCATAACAGATTTTTTAAACAGATAAAGTCGGTAACCAAATGTAGGTATATGTATAAAACATTCACTAACGAGGGATCACCCTTCCATAACACTCACTGTTAGTTTGTAACACTCTTTATTGGTTTCTTCGTATTAAACTCTGTATTAAAACTCAAAAAAACATTGTTGTATGAAGCTTACTTATACCTTTTGATAAATGTAAACGATAGCGTGATTTAATATACTCCCAGTGCCATCTATCGGTCAACTTCGAAAATACAACTAAATTGGACAACCTCGTTTGTTAAAACCCGTCCACCGGTTTGGTTTATAGGACATGCCAAAAGAAATGGACATAGACAGTTACATACATTTACATTCATACATACATACATAAATACGCACCAAAAAAATTAATCTTTTCTCTGACGTAGTCGGATAAAATTCAAATCAACAGTTAAAAATTAATCTAAAATTATGAAATAACAGACAGAAACATATTTTTTTTTCGTTCAAACAAACTCTTCAATTTTAACTACCGGTATTGAAGTAAATATCATTAAAATGTGTTAACTAGTTTTTCCGTGTATGAAAGTTAAATCCGCGCTCCGTTATATTATATTATGGTATGTAGGGGAAATTTATTTGTAGTGGTAATAAAATATCTACTTTCCCTTACCTTACCCTTACTTACTTACCCTTCATACCTAATTCATTATTATGCCAGCAACGATTTTGTGATTCTTCTGGTGATGTAAATGTTCAGCAAAAACTGTGATCACTTATTACACGTTTTTATTTAAAATATTTACCGTGCGAGAGCCATGTATTTGCACGAATGGGCCGGCTCGACTGGAATGATACCACGGCCTCACAGAAAACCAGCGTAAAATGAAGCTGGCATCGCCCACCCCTTCCCCAATAATTCCCCACCCATTCCTCATCCATACGCCCATAAAAGGCCGGCAACGCAATTTTTAGCTCTTTTGGTGTTGCAAATGTCCATGGACGGCAGCATTCACTTACCATCAGGTGATCTGTCAGCTCGTTTGGCGCCCTATTCCATAAAAAAATGTAAAGAAAATATTCTTGGATTTCATGTTAGTTAAGTTTAATTAGTAATTACACATTTCACATAAACTAGCCTCCTCCCCCAAAACTTGGATCTATGAAGATTTCCCTTGCGTCATAAAAAGTATATTTTTAAGGTTTAGATAAAAGGATAGGTCAAAAATATTTACTTATAAAACTTCTAAGCTACTTTACTCTTTGACCATTATGAAATAACTGAGCACATAGCTCAGACTGACTTTTTAATTCAATTGAAGAGTTAGCTACCGCTTTTGTTCCCTTAGACGTCTAACGTCTTGCCTTAGTAAATAAATAATGGTAGGGGAGCTCGCGATGCTAAATTTGCAGTTACTAGAGCCTCGTGAGGACCTATTGGATTTTGAAGATTAGATGCTAAAAAGAAAAAAGTTTATATGACTTTTTACATTTCACCGGTGGGGGGAGTTTATACAGGTTTTTGAAAATGAAAAAAAAATAACTTTTATACGGTAATACTCGAGCGCGTCAGATATTGACATTAACATTCCCATGTTAAATGAACCCTCTAATAACTCCTACTCAAAATACTGACGATTTGAATGCGACCATAAGTCAGTGCTGATGTTTGAAAATGCAAAAAATAATTGTCAGCTTGAAATGCCTTAAAATACTCCAGCGCCTCAGATTATGATTAAAGGATTCATCTTGATGTCTTTGTCGTCCTGACCCATAATCTGACAATTAGATGGAGTATTTTCCATAATATAACAGCTTGAAGCAAATCCACCAATATTAAGTTTTCATATTTGGTAAGGGTACATTACAGGGTGCAAGGTTTCTCCCCATATGATTTTCTGACGCGCTCTAGTAACTCCAATAATCCCCGCTTGGGCTCTCTTACCATAATGTTAATACTTTGCTTCATGTACACTTCTATACGATTAAAGAGGAAAGATGATATCTGTACGTATGTCATATGTGTGCCCGTATGTATATATAATATGTAACGAATCAATTTAAATATAAATTACCATTCCCCATTAATTCCCCCTCCATACCCCCTAAAAGGCCGACAACGCATTTTGTAACTCTTTTGGTGTCGCAAATGTCCATGGGCGACAGCATTCACTTTCCATCAGGTGATCTGTCAGCTCGTTTGCCGCTCTATCCCATTAAAAAATTAAGTTATATAAATAAAGCTTTCTGAAAAAAACACCGTTTTAAAAAAAAAGTTTTTTAACTGGTAGGTACCTAAAACTTGCCTTACCTTCCTTGCACATGAATTTAGTTCATCCTTAAAAATATTTTTCCAGATACAAGTGGTAATAGTGCCGATGACAGATTTCTGTCACGTGACCTCTTCGGACGCGAACGGATGACCGCACAGACGGACAAACGAACTGATACAATACGACTTATCTTATTAGATGTACTTGACGAGTGTTCGAAATATATAATAATGTATGTGGAGTATATATGTATCTAATCAATTGTTTGTATGTGGTGTGTTCTAAAATATAATCTAGTCTACTGGCTAGAGATGACGATATGTGGAATTAACCTTTTTCTATATCTACAAAGTATTATATATAGTTCCGATTTATTTTAGTTTTATAATCGCGTTTGAAACTGCGTGGGGCAGCTAGTACAGTAATAAAAGCAAATCTTTGTAACCGGTAGACTGAAGTTTACTAAACATTTTTCTTTTTTTGGACCTAGTACTACTTTCTACTAATCGGACCACGAGAAAACACCGCGTTCGTTTTATGTATTCAGTAAAATTTATATGGTTATACTTTATTACGTATAATTTAGAAAATTTTAATGATAACATTTTTGTGTTATATTAAAATACGTCGGCATCTATTTTCACACCGACAGACACTGAATCATTTATATTAAGTTTAGATTTTCTTAGGTCATTATGTCAAAATAGGTCAAATATGTCAATTTAGCTTTGCCTTTAGCTCAGTTTGCTGGATTGTATTTTAGAACGAACCAATTTTTTGAATAATTACTTGTGATGTTTGTTTATGACATGGTGACTAAATTTTTTGGCTAACAAATTTTTGATTGAATAATGACACCGCCGTGATCACACCTCGACAGTCACACAAAATACCTATGACACCTCAGGGGTGTTATCTGTAATTGTAATGAATTGGTAAGTTTTGTAAGAAATGTTAGTGAATGAAAGGCATGAGAGGTGTTCGTCATAATGGCATGGTAGCTCAATTTTTTTTACACCAAAAAGCGAGGCAGCTAGAAATTTAAAATGTTGTAAAATTTACATATGGTCTAAGAGGCTCTTTTTTGAATAAAATATAACTTGGAACACTAAGGATTTAAATATGTATGTCGCCTGTTCAGCCCCAGTTTTGTAATAATTATTCTCACCTCAGTAATTTTTAGCCTAAGTGTTGTGAAAGTACGGAAATATTACCGATTTTAAATTAAAATTAAAATATGTTTCTTTCTGTTCAAGCATTACTTATATACCACAGTATAACAAGTTCTATACAGTAGCCCCATCGTACGATGTCTGCGGGGTAAGACGCGGCCGGTAGGAGCCACTTTCCCGGCCTTAGTAGCTCGGGATGCGTTTTCTAGGCTTGTCCCGTTTTAAACAATTTAATTTCTATTATGATTTATAATGGTGCATACGACATGTACTGTAAGCGAGTGTAAATCATCTCTCGCAAAAATAAGAAACTAAGATATCATCAATTACAATTTCGTCAAATAATACCTACATAAGTGGCGGTATCTTGAAACATCAAAACCGACGTACTACTGAATAGAATTTGTTATTCTGTGATATACACATTTATTTTAAGCTATGATATTGTATAATTATTAATTATACATTGCAAAAATCTATAATTATGTTGTAGTAATAGTAGTTAGGGGTTATTTGAGTTTTACGTAAAAATAATTCGGTTATTTATTTTTTGATAAATAAAGTTAAGTTTCTGTTAATTTTTGATCTTCACAAGGGAAAGAGAGGGGAAATGTGTTAATGTAGAGGAATATTTTCTATAATTTAATTTATGTATTTGATAATGTTGATTATTTCGTACTTTTGCCGTATGTTTGAATAACACTTTTAAGAAAGAATTGTCGCAGCTTAAAGATTATATTTTATATTAACATCCTGTGTCTTATATTTAGTTAATTTATTTTAAAATATCTTTAAAAAATTTAAGTGTGTTCCTTGTCTTCTTGCAATAAGCAGCTAATTTAAT
Source organism: Junonia stemosa (assembly GCA_018233265.1). Taxonomy (NCBI): domain Eukaryota; kingdom Metazoa; phylum Arthropoda; class Insecta; order Lepidoptera; family Nymphalidae; genus Junonia; species Junonia stemosa. Next base: position 247 of record DVTA01000299.1, on the reverse strand, counting down.
TCCGATACGATTTTGTAAGTAATTTAGGGTATTTTCAGTAACATGTAATGATTATTTATCACGCCATATTGTTGTTAGTCACAATAATATTGTTTACCATCTTCCTTTCAAAAGAAGTGCAATAATCGTATCCAATATGACGGTATATTGTTATATTTGAGTATTAATTAAATATATTGAAATTTTCATTCGTTTTTTATTTTTTTTGACTGTGATAGGTTTTCATTGATATATGAACGTGAAACAC
>DVTA01000298.1:0-10176 GCA_018233265.1 Junonia stemosa | reverse complement strand
AAGGTGTGTAGGGCTTCCCAATCTATCCGTTCCCATATCCGTTTTAGGGTTCTGTACCCAAAGGATGTCTCAACCCTATTGCTAAACTTAAATATAATAAATAAGTTCAGTAAACAGTAGTCTAAAAGTTCCTAAATAAAGTATAGAAAAAAAATGTAAATGTAATGTAAATGTCTTTTGCCCTTCCATCTGTTCTTGACAATATTTACATAAATAGATGTCGAACTCATATCCTCCATTATTGAGCCGATTAATAAACAGGGTTCCCCATAGGAAACACATGTATATATTTTTTAAACAAAAACAAATCGACTAGGGTGGTAATACTATAGTACACAAATATCTGTTCTTTCACCAGTATTTTTTGTTTGTTGAACACATGGCGTCAACGCCGTGTCGCCACGTGCTCGTAAAGTCTAAAAACGGAAAGTTCAACCCGTGTTCCGTACTATATATAGACCTAACTAAATCTTGTAAAGTTCGGATTTACGATTATTGTAAGGTTACGCGATCAAGGAAACGTTTGGCGATTGATATAATTGTTTATTATGTGAAATAAGTAATAAAATTATATTGGTTATATTTTGTTTTGTACATAAAATTAATTAACAGTTAAAACAGCGACATACCTATGCATAATATTAAATACTGACATAAATTAAATGTATTGACGGCGTTACATACAAAAGAACTTTTTAAATAAAATAATCATAATAGTTTAAAAAAACTAAAAAAACACGCTTAACAGCAGTCATGCGCAGATCGCGCGCTAGTTCTGTCTCTTTCACTGCGCTACAGAGGATCTATAAAAGAATTTACTAATCCTGGCGGTCCTATTAAGGATAATGGGAAACTGTTATCAAATTATTGCATTGTCATCCACCCTTGACACGTGTGCAAAGTTCCAAACTTATCGGATTTCTCAAAACTGGTGAAAATTGAGCTCAAAGATTCCGTTACATACATACATACATCCCGAGCTAATAAAAGCGTGTTAAAAATACGTAGATTAACAAAAGAAGATCGTTAATCCACACATTCCAATGACCACTTAAAGAGGAATTCAGAAAGACAGTAAATCAATACAACAATCTTCAAACAAAGCAGAATCGATACGATAAACTGAAAATAATTGCGACACGTCATACATCGTTGCAATATAAAAAACACTCAACTTTCTTAATCGGTACGTAATTTAACACGCGAAGAATTGATTTTATGTGCGCATAAACTTCGCAAAACCTATACGGATTTCTCCTTATTGTCACGTTAAATCTCATTGCAGGAACTCCTAAAATTTCAGTTCCACAAACTTATTAAGACAGTGAAGATAAATCAGTGTATGTGAAATGCGAATAATTATAATTATTACAATGGTACTGTTTTTTCGTGATGATGGATGTATAACAATTATCATATTTCAAAGAAAAATACAACATTTTACTATTACGTATATTTTTTTAAAGCGATTTGCTCTTTAATTGAAGAATCAAATTACTTACCTAATATATTGCTATCTTGGAACAGCCTGTACATATGTGGGATATGTACAGGCTGTTCCAAGATATGCTGGGCATAGGCCTCTTCTCCTATTAGGAAGAAGGCATGGAGCTTAAATATTGAAACATATAAAAAGAAATAGTAGAACCAGTTAAGCAACTATACTTGTAGCATAAATAAACTAATATACCACAAAGTATCTTCATTCCTTTTTGGCACAATTTTTAAACATCATCTTGTCTACTTGACAATTGATATCAGTAGACCTTCCACCAATTAATTACCTCTATCCACATCCATATTAGTCCTCACGCCTTTTATCACAATAATGATACATTTAAACTAATTCCTCAGTATTGACACATAACCTATTACCGGCCAGGTCGGTTGACGAGGAACAAACACGCCCACCCCATCCGGTGGAACGTGAAAATTATATTGTACACATCCTAAGACAAATGCACTTTGTCGCTGAGATTATTTTAAACATTAACTGCGATATTTCATTGACTCGTTTGAGACGGATATATCTACACAGTTGATGTATCTTTCCCATTCATGGACTTCCATGAAATGTTCTACACTGAAAGATTCAGCACTTAACGACAACAACGATAACGTTTTTCTAAATCGGTTTGGACATTGTAGAGATAGCCGCGATCAAGTATTTAGTTTCATATACTAATAGTACCTACTTCTAGTATGAGAATTTTTGATCAGCGACTAATTTTAGCATTTAGAAAAGTCCTAGGAGTGCTTGGCTGTTACAGCTGTCATTTTCTTTTCTCATACGTACCTATTTAAGTATGAAGGTGAGAAATTTCAATTATATCCCTAATACGAATTGTGATAATTTTTAAACAGTATTTTCTCATTCATTTGCCTTCCAACGAAAAAACGCTATAAACACTACTGAAATTAGTCAAAGAATACCAAGTCACCAAACTACTATAGGGGTATTGTGCTATCCCTCCCTTATCTATTATTACAACACAAACTCATTAAGAGATTGAACATTGAGGATTTCTTACAACTTTAGAAAAGAATACAACATTGAGCGTACATGATACAAATCAAATACCTTTATAAATGTGGTTAGACTCATAAAATTATTTCGGATACCGATAAGTCGACAGGCGGTAATAAAACCGGGCGCATGAGAAATATGTTTATCTGTGTAAAATAAATCTGGATTAAAATAATGAAATCTCACTACATTAGGATCACATTAATTTAGGTAGTGTAACCAAATTGTAGATCCCTATTAACAACCAACGTTGACTTTTTTATCCTATTTACGCCGGTTTTCTGTGAGGTGTGGTATCGCTTCGGTCGAGCCGGCCCATTCGCGCAAATGCATGTCTCTCCCACGGTAAACTATTCTTCTAAATGATTTTGTAAGGTCTGCATGCGTTTTGCTTTGCTTTGGTAAGCCCTACTATTTTCTGTCCACCTGATGGATGTATTTTTTTTTTATTTGTCACGCAAAATTGATAAAGTTTGAATTAAACTTAACAGTATTGGGTAGAGCTTGTGTATTTAAATAATAACTCTGTGTTATATATTTTAGTAATGTAAAATGCGAGTAAGGTTGCGTGCAGAGGTTAGTATTTTTAGAATACCAATAATCAAATAAGTATGTGTAGGTGTGTAAACTTATGTCTTCGACTTTAACTGGTTTATTCGCTTTAATTCGTCGTTTACATGTTCATGAAAAGGTTACACCAGCATTAATAATTGTAAATGATATTTAATTGAAAAGTAGCTATTAAATTAAAGAGTATCGGATTTTATTTAAATTTTCCTTATCTTTCGAGCACCGGAGAGAAAGGTGGCGCGTTTGTTTTAATATACGGATTAATTACATACACTCTTTAATTTCATATTGATTAAAGAAGTATAATGTAATTTATGCAAATATTTTTACATTTTAATATCGTTGGAGTATATGAGCAATTAAGGGTTTTATAACCGGCTTTAATTCAAAATATTGTAATATGTGGTGACGAAATTGTAAAACTGACCACAATATTAAATTCGAATGTGAGTTTGTTTGTTTGTTACGATGCGATCACCATGCAGTTTTACATGCACGATGTCAGATGTATAACGATAGCATTTCAACCAGAAGAAAAATAGATTCAGTTACATTATGTGTATAGCACTGTTAATTCAAGAATTAAGCCCACATAATGATACTTTAGGTATCTTAGGAACAAAAAACAAAATAGAAACTATATTTTATAATGATTGAACTTACGTCCAATTTTTCCATTCGAAGGTAGCAACATCATAAAAACTTCACAATTCCTCAGTAAAGTTAAAAAAGTATATATCCTGCAAATAACTCATTATTATATATTCTCACAGCGCGGCGAGAGGGATACAGGTGGGTAAAATATTAACGTCCCATTGTCAGCAGATTCCCACAATGTTACTCGTGAGCCCGCGTTAACAATACGAATGGATTTACGTAATCGTTTCAATGCATTAAAGTAGAAAAATTAAGCCTTATAGCCATAGGTTTAGTGGTGAAATTGTGGCACTTTCTGGATTACATTTGTAGCTTGTCACATACTTGGAATGTGCTTTATATAACGGAAGACATTCAACTTTTTATTCGCCACAATAAACATGCTCGGAGAATGTAAATAAGACTGCAAATTGTAGGAGCATTTTGTTAGAAATTGATAAGCTGTTGACCAAACAAGTGGGCAAAAGATTCGGCAAAACTTCGACAAAGTATCGTCAACTTGAACCATTGACATCATCAAATGAAAAGTCAAATAGTGTCATTCGACGTCAAACTGTCATCATTAAGAATGCCTATCCTGTTGGATTGCATTTATTCTGGAACATTGGCATAATGCGAGGAGAACCTTGCGAAGTCTAACAGAAATTTCTTATAATCTGCAGCGCGGGCTAAGATCAGCCTTATCTAATATCTTCAGGACGTAAGTTGAGTTTTTATATGTCATTGTTTATTTTATATTTATCCTCATATTAATGATACAAACTGTACAAGGAAGTTAATGAATACCATATTCTTGAGATGTACGATCAGAAAGGCGAATATTTATGCGGAGTGAGATAATCGTCGTGGGCGTCACCTTGACTCGAGGCAGATATAAAAAACGTTATCTTCAAAATTAATCTTAAACTTTGACCCAACTTTGGCTTACTTTTAGATACACCCAAATTTTTAACAACTGGTTTTCCAGCGGTTCCCTTTACAAGAACAAAAGATTCATTTCGTTACACGTTATTTTAAAATTTTACTCGGTTGTGATTAAAATTTTTCCTCTTACGTTTTAAAATATTGTGTTCCATAAATTATTTTAGATTCCGAGAGCTTTCTTCCGTAATGTAAAACGATTCAGTACTCCTGACTTGCTGATGTAGTGCTCTAAACGTTACATCAGTAATTCAGAAGAACGAAAATTACACTGCGCAACCTGTAATGATACAATGTGTAATACAAATGATATCACCACTCTCACCAAACCGTTCATCCGAGGTTGATAAAACAAATGATTTAAAATCCTCACACAAATATTTACAATACAGGCAAATGCTCATCAATCAATACTGTAACGAGATGCACAAAATATATTCCAAGATATTCCCGGAGAAGGAGCGCCTCCAAGACTTGAAAGCGACGATAGCACAAACATCATACTTTACTCAAATCGTATGTGGGACTCATCTTGAGCCGAAAAGCAATTTCGCTTACGATACTCAGCGTACAAGTTTCTATCAATTCTTGATCCGAAACGAGCACAATGAAAACTGAACCTTGAATCCTCACAATAGATCTCACTTTCCTTAGATGATCTCGGTGCATCAGTGATAAGAGAAAATTATTATTGGCCTGAATTCATAAGTGATTTACAGCCACTACTGGATATTGAATGACGAGCATTATTCTATTATGGCATTCGCTTCGAACGAAACGTTCCATTTTCCAATGGACAGAATGATAAAATATTAAAATTTTATCGAAATCGAAATTTTCCATTTCCATTTTCTCATTTTGAATAATATTGTGGCAGCGAAGGTAATTTGAAATATCATATTCCTCAATCATGGTCATGGTGTAGATACAAAGTATGTCTTAGCTGATGATATATACGGATTTGCATCAACGCAGTCTGAAATATCACCAGCACCATTTATAGAAGAGTCCAATCATGAGACCGTATCAATAAACATAATTGAGGTGGAAGCGTGAAAGGATTATGCATGGTACCTCGATGTTCATATTTATCAAAAGAGCAAATGGTTACAGCATACATCATACTGCTTACGACTTCAGATCGTTGCCCGATTTATGATTTACCTCATTTATCAGTTCATAAATTTAATGCTGTAACATAAAATCGACAAAAAATCATATGTTTTACTTCGCCAGATTATTACACTACTACTAACATTATTACTTCATATACTTAACTTACATTACCATACACATTGGTTATACATGCAGGATATTCAAATTAAATCGTAATTGATAAATTAAATATCATTCGAATCAAAATTACTTACATAATATTGTTCCGCTAATATTTACCTTTATGAACTGCATAATTTGCGACATTTCATATCCTTTTTATTGGTACCCATTTACATATATGAATAAATTCCCTTCGCTTCCCATAAATTGTTCATTGTAACTTTCTCTTGCAAATGTCGCATTTTACATACAATTAAATGTCGATTTTCCACTTTAATTTATTCTTTCCACAAATCACCAGTCTTGACTCCTTGTTACGTGTCGTTACAACCGAAAACAATTTAATCGCGGCACAATGCAGTTCATCTTGGTACGCAATTTCGTAGTCTGTCAGAACATTGTTCAGTCCGACCTGGTTCACTACTTATTAAACGCAAAATACTGTCGACATGTTTATGACAGCGCTGATTGTAATATGTTCATCATCCGACCTAGCGCAGTATTTAACTTGTCGATTTTTAATCATTGCTGTTCGAAGTATGTATGCAATTCTGACTTATTCCAATTGATTACCGCTTTTTGTGTTATGACTTAACCACACAGATTAAACAAAGATCAGTTGCAGAGTTGGTTTTTTGTTATTTATTGAGTAATGCCCAAGTAGTTGTTCGTTCTGGCATTTTAATCACTCAGACGATAGTTTATTCGACCAGGATATTATTTCGAGCTCAGACATAGCTCGAATTATTCAATTAATTAATTCGTGTAATTAAATCAGACGTATACTGATAACAAACGGTTTGAAATGTCTTTTAAGAGCCAAGATCGGAGCAAGGTCGCACGGACAGCAAAAACTGGTGAAACAAAAAACTAAAGGTACTTTGAATTGAATACTTATACAATATATCATTTTACGCCCTTGCGGTACACTATTGTTCTTGGAGTACTTGGTAAATACTATGTACTTTTAAATACAATGTAAATGTGTTGATGCTTCTCACAAGTTAGACAATTTGAGTAATTATCTACTTGTAATTATGGATGGTTCTCGTAGGTGTTTTTTTTTTCTTATATTTAATAAACTAAAGTCTTCGCCTGACGCCCAGAAGATTAACATACTTCAGAAAGGTTTTCTATAATTTTTTGCCAACTCTACACTAATTTCCGTTCTCTTTACCTGCCCACCGAGTTTATTATAACCTTACTGGCGCAAACAATCATAATCACCTTGATCGTATTCCGAGTACTCATTGTGGACAATTACGGAGCAGAAAAAATGCTTCTATTATAGCGTAATTCTCTTTAACTATCTGGTTGGTGAATTTTTCTAGAATTTTTGTTTTAATCTTATGCCGATAATTTTACTACTAACCGCCTTTAAATTCCGAAAAATACATAAATAGTAAGTATATATAACCATAAGAAAAAGATTTTGGTGGATATGGAGAATAGAACTAACCATTTGTGGTGCTGTGAATAATAATAGAATACATTTAGCGCAACCAGATTAATTATTGCTGAATTACATATGGTAACAAAGTTATCATGGGTCATGGTCCTATAGCCTACCTGGTATGTAATTGTTATTTTTTTTGTTTACACCATACAAAAAAACACAATACCCTGTTACAAATGCACTGTTTTATTACTAATCGGACAAGTACAAGTACACTAAAATAATATACCAAGATATCTTGTTGCTGTATAAAAAATGTATCAAAAGAACCAACATGAGTAACTATAAGGAAGGCCATGATGGTCTACTTTACAACAATTTCTGTTAAAAAACCACTTCGCAACAAATGCAATAAAGATAGGGGCCGAACACAAAACGTAATTGTTTTCAGATAAGCCTAAAATGGGATATAGCATGGTATTAGCCAATATCTTGCGAAAAAGAAATTAGTTTTAACGGTATGTCAAGGCGAAATTAGAATAGATTGGCGGATTACGCAAAAAAAAACCGTGTTACCGGTAAAAATCATTACGTGATTTAAAAGTATCGGTTTTATCGTTATTTTTCATTATCGATAACTGTTTTCTTTGGTGCTGTTTTAAAAAGTAATAGGTTTTTGGTTTTTTATTTGTTTTTAAACTTTTTACTTTTTTTTTTGGGGTCAGTCTTTTACTTTTCACTGTTCTTCGTTTTACGTCCTAATATTTATGTAATAATGAATTTCATTCGTAATTTTTTGTTGATTACTTGAATATGCAAATTATTACTTCATTATTACTTTACCTCAACGATTATTTATTATTACTCACACAACATTGTGCAAAATATTTAATTATATAATTTTTATTGTCTAACAATTACTACAAATACCTACATCATTATCATCCGATACAATACAAATTATACAATAAATTGAGTCATAATTACAACATGATAACGACCACGTGTATTTGACCCAGTTCTCATCGATAAAGGTAAATATTATTTGGTCACTAATATTACTAAAGTTTAAACTAGAGTACACATGATATGTGCAAACAGTTTTGGTTATTCCTACACGTTGATCGAACATAATCTTTCTTTATATGTCATTTAATGATCTATCTTTCCGTATTTATTGAGTTAATTTAGTTCTACTTACACCATCATTACCCAGTAATTGTAAAAGAGGATAAACTGTGGTTTTTGCCATTCACAGCCAATTTTGAATAATTAAAAATACGTTTTTCTTTTAGTTTGAATTTCCTTGCACCTCTATTACTTTATGATGCTAATTTTACCACAGATACTACGGTTTCTGTTTTATTCACGAAGGCATTTCATTTAGTAGCAGATTAGGGAAAATATACCATTCATGAAATTCCCCACACAATGTTACACGCCATAAAACGGTATTACCATCAAGCACCATAATGATCCCCAACAGATGCCAAGGAAATTGTAATTGCTAATGGTAACCTTCATGTCGTGTTTCCATAAACAGATCAAAGACAGCTCGGGCTTGAGTTTCAAAGATCCATCGAAGGAATATGTGATTTTTTGCACTAAGCCTTCTTAGATACTAACTGTGCTTGAAGAGTTTCACACGACTTTTTAGACTTGCTAGGTTTGGTTGAGGGTTTGGTTCTAAGATTCTACAGGTTGAAGACTTCCTCACTTTGGGTTTTTTGGCGGAGATTTCTCCAAATCGCAGTTGTAGATAGTTCTTATTCGTAATTGTTTAATTTTGCTGGCTAGTTTTGAGTTTATTGCCCAGATATGTTCCAATCTTTAAATTTTAGTCGTCAATTTTTCCAGCAGAAACATTAAACGATATTTACTGCTTAATATTAAATGGCAATGATAAATCAACTCAAACTTAATCATCTTTCCGAATTAAAGCTTCTAATAAATCATAATTAATATTCCTTAATGCAGTCACAAATTTCTTTTAATATTCAACGACACGCCTTTCAAAAAATGTTCCCTCAATACCATTCATCGGTTTGGGATGTATTTGCAAACAATGGTATGGATGCACGCTGTTTGGGTATTAATTGTGTTATAAATTACCTTTTCTGTGTACGAACAATAAACCCGCGGAATAAATTTGAAAAGCAATAACTGCAATGTTTTGAATGCACAAATTATCGAACGCGAAATCATTTTCCGTGATGATTTTGTCGATCAGTGAAGAATATTTTCTGGTAAAGTTTTGGGTAACATTTAAAATTGTGACGGTAAAAGTTTGTCTGATCTCAACATTATCTGCAAAAAGTAATTCACATAAAAAAGTTTTTACTAAATTGGAATTGTCTTAGAAATTGGGTCGTATTCTTCAGTTTAAGTGCTGTGATGTCTAATTGAACAGCACTCAATAAAGTCAATGGAAAAATATCTTTCCCTTTCCGCTGAATAAATTAAAAACACAATATAATCGTAATTCATGGAATCGACGACTCGATATTGATGGGAATTGGGTTAATTTTGTTAAGTAAGCGTATTATCACGCCATTGTCATCATGCGATTGTTCTGAATTATGCGCTTGATCGATCTTACTATGTTGGAATGTATGGTAAAGTTTTACATAACGCATATGTATGGAATACTTTAACCCAATCACACAACCGCTCTGGTGTAGTGGTGCTGAATGCGCTATTAACGCCGGTGGTCGCGGGGTCGATTCCCGCTCGGGGCGGATGTTTGTATATATATAAACATTCGTTTCTAGGTCTGGTCCTTGTGGGTTTACCCACCGTGCCTCGGAGAGCACGTAAAGCCGTCGGT
>DVTA01000297.1:0-10196 GCA_018233265.1 Junonia stemosa | reverse complement strand
ATTAAACATGAATAAATCCTAGCTCTATATTAAACAAATACTGCGAATATTTGGCATAAAAACATCTTTATACCTTTTTACCCTTATAGAGATGGAAGTTCGTTAATCCGTTCCTAATGGTTCAGTTGTCAAGGTTTTAATTTGTCAAGTGTTTAGTTGCGGTTTTAGAAATATCGTAATGAGTCATTATACTATAGTGAATGTCATAATTATATTTATGTGAATGTACATGTCACCTGTGAGTTTATAAGATAAGAGGTCTTACTATTTTAACTTTGAAAAATTCAATTGTAAAGAAAAATTATAGCATGATTTCAATCTTAAATTGAAATCGCATAAAACGATTATGCCTAAAACAAACACAACGTACATATTTCAATCCCATAATTTATTTTTGTCAACCCATCAAGTGGACACATCTAGTTATTCAAGCATTTAAATCCTAACTACGATTTGAAGGAAAGTCACGCGATGTTTACACTTGGACATAAATCAATTTAAAACTGTCGTGTGAAGTACAGTGAACTCTTTATAATGACACACGGTTACCGCCTTTGTAATTATAGTGGCAAACATTAAATTCGCACGACAAAAAGTTATGTGAACGCTGATTTTAGGGTTCTGTGCGTCTTAGGAAAAAACCCTTGCTTGAGCAATTTATTTTGTCGTCTTATACACTTTAAAGATCGCTTTATTATAATAAAGTTTGGAAATCGGGGATTCAAACTGTGTGTGTTATTGTCCTACGATATAAATAAATAAATAAAAAAATGGATACAGTTATTTAGTTGGTATTATTGGTAAATATTAAATGATATGATCCCATGTAGGTATAAACAATTTCAGCTTGTAAGTCGACGCTTTCAAAGATTCGTTAACTTAAATGTTACGTATAAAAATTCAATGGGATTTATAAACAACTCAAGTTTTTAATTCAATGTAATCAGAAGATATTGTTTTTGTTATGTGTTCTCGTCTCATACTCACTCAATACACATTAATAAGAATTTTAAATTGAAATAACAAATGGTGTGGAATTTTGTATGTTTTGTATCAATGGTAATCTGTATACCATCTGTTTTCGCCATTGCCAGATTAATGATAGATATATAACACAAAAATATGGTAAAAATGTACGGAACTTTTAGTATCCGAGTCTGGTTCGTTCTTAACCAGTTTTTTACACTAAGCCCGCTAAACATCGCGTGTTAGTTCATGATTTCGTTTTATGACCACACGAACCTCTTGTTTTCGTTGAATAAGGGTTATTAAATTATACACGATGTTTTGTGTTTCAAAATATGACATTGAATGTTGATTTTTAGTTTAAAATTTTCGTGATTTTTCATACGGTTTAAAACGATAATCTCACTTGTTTTGAAGTGTACTTTTCGTCGCGTGTGAAATATAAAATGAAATGTGTTTTTAATTGTTAGTGTTTATAGTTCAATTATATGTATATGTTAACTACTGCCGTTTAAAGTGTGCCTATATTTAAACGACTTAAAAAGAGGTTAACGATTCGACCTGTATGTATGAAATTTTGTTAGGAATGTAGTTTTCGTATACATGTACTAATTTATACGTTGCTTCTGAAGATGAAATTCAAATTTTATATGTTTGTATGTCTATATTATATATCTCAAGTATTTGAGGACTATGGCCTGTTATTTATGTAATTTATTGAATAATATAAGGTTGTTCTTTTTTCTCTGAGAAACGTACTTTCGTTTGTTATATGACTGAGTTCTGGCGCCTTCTTTCCTTCACTGATTAATTTTGTACCATACAATCATTAAAATATTGATTTCAATGGTTTTGTTAACAATATTGGTTTATTATTTACTACTTTCAAATTTTTGTCCTTGTTTCGTACGACCGTTTTTTGAAACTAGAAAATGAAATGAGCAAAAAATATGCTCTAAAATAAATAAAGTAAAACTTTCGCTAATACTACAAATTCTAAATTGCTCAAACTTTGTAAATTTTATCATGAACTCTTATTCTAATGCCTGTAGCGGTCACGTACCTTGTTTTTTATTCTCGTTTTATTTTCCGTAATTCAGTGCGAAGGTGAAATATAAGTGGAATATGTTAACCCTTCAATGAACGCTACGGGTACAACATAATGCACTCAGCCAACAGGCCTTCGTCTATTGATCGCATTGTCGGACCCGTTGCTCTGCATTTAACCCAATAATTAACCAATAATAAACAATAGCATTTATAGTTAGTCAATAGGTCAGTTAAAATAGTATTTAAAATATATAAAGTTTAAACAATGAAAACAATGTTATTATTTATTTTAAGATTTTCTTTTTTTAGTATTCCAAACGATTTTCACTTATTAAATATTAATTAAGTGTTTTTTTTATTATTATTTAGCTAAAGCCTTTCGTGTACACTACGTCGATATTGTCATGACTTTTATAAAATGATATAATTTTTTAAAAATTAACGTAAGGTAACGTTATACTAATAACAATTTAAAAGAAAAAAGAATTTTAGTATAAAACTTACTTCGACATAAATACAATTTGTTACAATTTAAATGAGCAAGCATCATGTAAATTAACTGAGTTTAATTTATTAAACTTTCCTATTTCTTCTAAATTGCATTTCAAGTTTTTCCGACCCTCCTCCGTCCTTGAGTGCTGAGCACATCGGTCCGTTGGCTTTTAATACCGTAATAGTCTATCAAAGCAGCAAGTTGTCCCCTGGGCACCAGATGTCCAGCCACCATAAAATGTAGCCTATGTCCTTTTCCATCCCTTCAGAAATTCTAATTTAAAACGTCTCTTTGCTTCCTTTCAACACTAAACGTCTTTTACAAAGGTATGAAAACGTACACACATATACTTTTATACTAACTACCGTCTCCAGCTCTGGATGGGTTAAAAGGGGTACAAGCTCCAGCAACTCTCTTCGGAGTTTTTGAAGAAAATCTTTTCTTAGGTAATATGATAAAGATTTTTGTGATGAGTAGGCGATTTAATCAATTATATTTCTTCGCAATACGAGTACCTGTAGCTATCCTCGTATTGAATATGTAATTTTTTTGCGGCTTCATCCGCGTATCAGTTCTAATCTGCTCTCAATAGGGTAATCATCTTGTAGATTATGTATATACCTACAATTATTACTATAACGTAAGTAATTAAGATATCATTTTAAAGGAAAAAGAAAGTATTTTTAACCCCCGACCAAAACAGAGGGGTGTTATAAGTTTGACCGCTATGTTTGTCTGTGTGTCTGTTTGTGGCACCGTAGCACCTAAACGGGTGAACCGATTTGGATTTTTTTTATTTGAAAGAGTGTTTTCTAGCGGTGGTTCTTAGATATATTATATCAAAATCGGTCTAGCCGTTTTGAAATTATCTTGCAATATGTGGATGTAGGTTTTTCGGGTTGCATTTTAAGTTAAATAGACCAATTGAGCTAAAATTTTGCACACATATTAAGTTTTAATGACAACATATGATAAGATACGTGACGTCATTCTAAAGTCAATATGGCGGACCATTTAATCTAGCAGAATAGTTATTTTTATTGCATTTCTACAATATGGGTATCAAGTGAAAGGGCTTATTGAGAGTAATTCGAATAGTAATATGACGTCATTCTAAGTCCAAGACGGCGGACCATTCAAGCTAGCGGAATAGTTATTTTTAATGCATTTTTACAACATGGGTATCAAATGAAAGGGCTTATTAAGAGTAACTCAAAAAGTGATATAACGTCATACTAAAATCAAAATGGACGACCAGCCCAGCTAGCGGCATGGTTAATATTGATACTTTTCTACAATATGTGTATCAAATGAAAGGGCTTATTGAGAGTAACTCGAAAAATTATGTATGTGCATGTACGTGGATTTAAGGTCCTCATGTCGTATTGAATACGGTCGGTATCGTCGGGGGTATAATAGATTTTTCAAATTTACACTTGTCTACAAATCACTTAATAAGGTAACTAGAAATCATTATACACAATACCCAAAATCTAGAATCACAATGTAGGTACTTACTCCCTAAGTATTTTATTTAAGGACACACGACTCATGAGGAACATTCATGTGGAATCATTTTTATTGCTGTTATTGAGATTTGAAATTTCATTTTAGTTCAAGTAAAAATCACTTCATCAACTTTGAAAATTTATTTTGAATACTTTGGAGGGATTCAGTTTTAAAGTAATTAATTATGTATTTTGTCGAAATTATTATTTATCCTAGATTAAATAAAAATAAAGTTATAACGCAGTAACGTCATCAATCATTTTTTTATTTGTTTTACTTATGAACAATTGATCTTTTTAAAATTTTTACAGAAACCTGAATAACTCAAAAACCGTGACGCTTTATATTGAGGCAAGTTGCGTTTATTTTGTTCCTCTTAGATCACTCCATCATCCGGTTCAAGTTTGACATCGACCCAAGAAACACCATGTATACCTGGTTAGTGGTTACGTTCCAATTTTCCTTAAGGAGTGTTAATAGTCTCATCCTCCGGTAGAACAAATGGTTATTGGCATATAAACCGAAAAGATATAAACCTGTCCTCAAACTTCGAAGACCTCTAGTTTCCACGAATAATGGAACTAGATTTATTTTGTAATAATGATGAAGATGACAGGTGGGCTATAATAGTAAGCGAAATTAAGGCAATTGACAATTTTGAGCTGAGTGCTATTCCCGGTTTGATAAATTCCGCCTGATCTTCATGATATTATCGTTGATATTTCGCATCAGTTCCGATATTCATATCGAATCAGATAAAATGAATGAGAGCTGAATATTAATGATTATAAATAATCGCTGTTGTGTTAAACGCTATGAATAGGTAACTGAACAGCAAAAGAGTGATTAATTTTACTACTACCATGGTTATGGTTAGGTATGTCGTTTTAATATTTTTATAAAAGTCTTTAAATTAGAGAATTAATAATATAATTGATTTCGGCGATTTCCAGTAAAACTACTATATTCTGTGGAGTCGATAAACTGAGAAAAACAAAGACATCGGCACCGCAACCGCTGGCAGCGCCCGACCACTCAGCGGCACCGGCTGCTGCGAGTAGCTTGTTTTATTTCCCCAGCTGACCGACAGGCCGGCATCGACGCAGATATATTTAATATTATGACATTAAAGCATTTATTTTCCTGTAAAAAAGGAATTTTGTAAAATGGATGTCATAATGGATCAGTATAAAGATATGTTCTTACTATAGAGTAATGCATCGATATGTGCCATAGTAAATCTCTGTTACAACATAAATATGGTGTTTCAAATTATCAAACATATTGTACTATGATACATTTTAACATATTAAGTACAAAAAAAAAATCAAAATGTTTCATTCGAGTACAAACTACAACGTGACTTTCGTGACACCAGAGTTGTCATACGAGATACGACTTCATAATATTTGCGCGGGAATATCTCCGTTCATTTATATCCTTAAATACTTTACGACATAAAAGAATGAAATACGGTATCGTAAAATTTTATACGTGTTCCGTGAATTATGAGACCGCTCAAGTGGGATATTTCACTCGTACAAGAAACATTTACGAGTTTTTCATGACGTCACGGTACACTGCTTGTATGGATTCATAAAATTTTCCGCCATCGCAGCTCTTCGCAGAAACAAAACCAACTGAAACGCGTAAATACTCGGATGCCTTTGAGTGATGTTATCGCTTTATATTTATTTTCTCCTCGTCCTCTCCGGACACTTCCATATTTCTTTGCTTGCTTAATGCAGTCTCATTTTAAAATGTAGTCGAGAATATTTTATTATTCGTTTAGGTATTATTAAATACACGCGCTTTGTGAAAAGCGTTTGGTTAGTTTTTATGAAAGTGGTCGGTTGTTTTCAAAATTGTTTCTAAAAAAGCTTTTATAAGCTTCTTACGTTTACTTGTTAAAATTGGGTTGAATTAGAAAAATCAAGACAATAAATTGTAAAAAATATGGTTCAACATCTAAGAATGACTATGATATGTAGTCTTATAGCTGTGGTGAGTCAAAGACCATAAATCACTTGGAGCCAGTGAAATTGATACTAAGTGCGCGGTCACCGACATGCCAATATAGAATATCACAGATAACGTACCACGTAATGTCTTTGATGTCCTTTCTTATCTGTGGAACAATAAATATAAAATAAATAAATCTGTTGTCTCTGGTAATTTTTTTTTTGTGTACAACTGTACAAGGTACAATACACTTGGAAGTTTTATTCTCGTAACTGATATAAAATAACTCTCATACTTGACACTTTATAAAGCTTGTAAGAAATCATTTTATTTTTAAACCTTTATGAAACATGAATTTTACACGTGAAATTTTTGGTAAAATTAACTTTTAAAATAAATTTTGTCTTAATTTCAAAGTGTATGCATAAATTCTTACTATCTACTAACATCAAACTTCATTTGTATACTCGCTTATGTCAGCGAGAACTTCATCTGAAAACTAAAAACAATTGTGTATACTATAATGCTACTAAGGTAACAATTACTTATTGTTAGTAATTGCTACCTTAGTAGCATTACGTCAGCTGTTAGTTCAAAAAATTCAGGTCTTGAAGCACAAACATAAAATAATATAACATAACAAACATAACATTTAACAATAAAATAAATTTTAGCACTTTTATTCTAATCTGATGTTCACTAAAACGACACATTTTTAACTTTTTATTAAATACATTGAAAGTAGAGCGAAAAAGAATGTAATACGATTTCCTACGTCGATTTGTTAAACTAGTAACATAGGCTAGGGTCTGGAAGGAATTGTGTGTCAATTTTCATTTTATCACGAAACAAGTCGGCGTCGGGTGGCTGAGTAAGTAAATCCTGCAGGAGAGCGGTAAATTTTATTACGCCGTGCCCGTGTCCCCGCGGTCATCGAGGACTCAGGTACGATATTAACAATTTAAGTGGGACTCCTCCCCGCGGCCGCGTTGCGAAATCAACTCGCTTTTTTGTAATAAAATTTCGTTTTGCAGTTGAAAAGTTAATCATTTATTAATCAATGCGAATTTACATTGCTGGGGAAGTGCTCTCATGAATGGATGAATTGATATGCAAGTGAAACGAAAATGTAAATGGTTGTTAGTGGGATTTTCGTGGATTTTTGAAGGCTTATATAATAAGTGGAATGATCTTACAAATTCTTAAGAAAATTTTCGAGTGGCCGAGCTTGTGAAAATGATGATACAGTGAAATATGAACACCCACTGACTACAAGTATTCACGCAACCGAATAAGATTGAGACACTTGAAACTTTGAAAGTATACCTCAATCTGAAGAGTACATTAGGTCTTGTGTCCAAATACGTTCTATTTTTTGCATAATTTCTAAATTTACCTTTATTTTACGATTTATTTAAAAGTAACAATAACTTTAAAATAAAATAATTAAACTATATTTGTTACAAACTTTATATTTATTACAACTGATAAATGAGATATTACAGGGTACTAATATGAGGTAAAGAAATGTAAAACGGCGATCATACAAGTATTGTAGCGATTTCTTACCAGTTCTTCGTCCCCCACGTTAGCCTTCAGCACGATTTATTCATTGTCAAAGGAAAAGTTTGTTTTCTATTAGATTTGTTGCTTGTAGTGACGGTCAAAAAACACTACCACGATACGACATCTCGCCGTGGAATGTTACGACTTTATGAAAAGTTTAATTGCATCGTGAAAATCTCAAGTACTGTAAAAAATTATAACACAAAGTTGCATTGTGAATTTTCATCTGTTTTAATATTGACTATATTAAAAATAAAGAGTTATCTTATCGAAGTAAAAATCACTATATTATTTAAAACAAGGACGAGGTTGATAATGCACTAATTTAAAAAATTTTCAATATATTATTGTGTTTTGTTGATTTTTATGACACGACGTCACAACAATACTCGTAGCGTGTCACAGCGTAATGTCGGATCGTAGTTATACGTCTAGCCCTTTCCCCGTTCCATTTTACATTGGCCACTCCGTTCTTGATAGTCCTTATACTAAACAATTCCGGTCGGTAAGTTTAAATTCCCTCGACCGTTATGGAGAGCTGCGCGTCCTATGGACCGTGACGTTATTGCTTCTTCGACTATAGACGGAACGTTTCAGTTTCGCTTAGTAGAAGGAAAGTGATACATCGGCGAACGTTTTTATAGCGGCTTTATGTACGCGCTTACAGTTCCGATGAAAAGAGCTATATTTTTTATTAGAATTTTGTAGTTCCTTTATGCTTTAATGTTTTAAGCGTAATTTAAGATGATAATGCAAATGTGTATTGTATCTGCATCATTTTCAAGCAAATTCAAGTATTTTCTAAATAACCTTATAGCTGGATACGACATTAATTAGTGCATATTGTTTAAATAAATTGTTATAATAGTTTATGCAGAAAACATTTTATTCTCCAGTAGAAGTGCTGTTGTGCTGCGGTTATGACGCTCTATTTCGGAAAATATTTCATTTTTCATCAATATACCGATTTCAATGAAATGGTTTACACAATAAACAGACAAATACGGCGAACTAGCGGATAGAAAAGTTGTCGTCTGCAATATGTTCGGATTAAAAAATAATATCGGTATGTTTGCCCTCGTCTCGCGTCAGGGCATGTTTGCTCTCATATTCACGTCGTTTTCCACCAAATCCATAGTTATTCGAATACCAAACGAGTTGTTTTCGTTTGAAACGTGAGTAAAGTTCTGTAACATTCTGATTGACCTAGAAAAGAGTTTGCTTTTGTGGTAAGAGACGCTATCAAACCTCTTCTCGTTAACTTAATCACTTTATTTTTAGAACTCCAATGACTCAGTTATGTTAGTTAAAATGTTTAATGATTTCGATTAAACATAGGCGAATACTTATTAATTTACTATACAGATAGGTTTGGCTTTCACTACATAGTTTAAATGTACTATGATACCTAGGACCTAAAGTTATGTATCTAGACGATCGGATAGTCTTATTAATTCAACGTTTATGTCGAATGCAGTTAATCGATCCATGTCTCTTCATAATGCATTATGCAGGGACTAGACATTCCGTATTCTATATCGTTGTGCGTTGGCAACCACTCACGGGGTATCAACGAGGTTCAAGATTTATCGTCTCCGCTACGCCTTCGGGCTGACGTTCGTCGTAGGGGATTTGTAGCATTACAATACACTCTTCCTTAAATAGGCTCCGTGTAAGCTGATTTCCGATACATAAACCCATGAAATAATATATCATGATATTGTTTAAAAATGCAACAATTTCACGGGATTCTCCTATGAGCTCCAACTTGTTTCCTCATATTTACAACCCATGTTCGGCGTATCATAGTATAATTTCCACGAGTAACGTATACAGTATAAATCTACACGTACATAAATTTATTTTCATTAACGTAAGCGCATAAAGCCCCTGCTTAGCATCAACGTTGCGGGATGATCATATTCATAATAAAATGTTAAACCGCTTTGGAAATTTTTACGAGAGCCTATACAAGCAGTGTAGCGCGTCGTCATGGAAATATACATAAATGCTTGTAAGAGCGAAATTATTCACTCCAGCGATCTCGCAAAACGCGAAACATACGAAATTTTACGAGTCCCAGCTACATTTATTAGTTCATACGTATTTTTTACGAGATATAATAAAATGTGTATGTTGATCCTAACAGCAATTTTAAATTTAGTTTTATCAGAATTAACTATATTAATAAAAGCCAAGGTCAAGGTCATTAAGGATCTAGAAGGTCACATTGGAATATAAATTCTCACACATGTTACGCACAAACCGACCGAAAACCATTACTCATTCTCTTGGGTCAATCAGCCCAGTTTCTGCCCGATTGAGTATTAAAGCTTAACGACTGTTTAAGAGTAAAATTTCAAGTGGTCTGCGAAATCATTGAGCAAATAATTCAATTTCATCTAAGTAAACCTTCAAAATTGTCAAAATAATCACGAGGGCGGCGACCGGGGGCGTCGTAAAAGTTGGTACCTAATAGGAAACAAGTGTAAATTTGAAAAATCTATTAAACCCCCGACATCGTATTTAATACGACATGAGGAACCGACACGAGCGTGACTTGTTCTTTTTCAAATATACAAGTTACGCTCAACAAGCCCTTTCATTTGATACATATTGTAGAAATGCAATAAAAAAAACTAAATTGAAA
>DVTA01000296.1:0-10198 GCA_018233265.1 Junonia stemosa | reverse complement strand
TTAAACCTTCCCTGGACTTCCAGGATTATTTCAAGACTAAAATTAGCCAAATCGGTTCAGCCGTTCTCGAGTTTTAGCGAGACTAACTAACAGCAATTCATTTTTATATATATTTCTTATAAAATCACTTTTAAAGAAATACTAATAGTCGTGTTTTAGTGATATGTTTAATTGCTTGAGAAGATTTATCAAGTATTGGTGACCTTTCGAAACAATAATTAAAACTTATGCAACAAAAGAATTTCTTGTCTTTTAAAATCGCTTAAAAAGTTAATTATGATAGTATGATAGTACAGAATTAATCGTCTTTTAAATCAACTTATACTTCTATAACAATATTATTTTTTTTTACATAATAATAGCTACCATACGCCATTTTGAATTATTCGTGACCTGGTATGCCCTTTGACATTCACAACAATTCTACGAATCTAACCAATTTCCATAAGCAAAAAAATTGTACATTCACACATGCCTACAAAAAGATTATAAGTATAGAGTTTTGAGTTAACGTATATTATTCTCATACGAAATAAAGGATGTAACGTAATTGCGAAAAATATTTGTTTTTTTTTTGTCAGAACTTTTTCTTTGTTCCTGTTTTTCTTTTATCAATTAAGGGTTGACTGGAAGTGAATGTCTTTTTGCAGTGCGTATGTCTTTATTTGTACAAAACGTATGATGTTTTGTTGAAATAAATTGAAAAAAAAAACAAAAGTGACAGGGTTACCTTACGCTACTGTCAGATACAAAATTGTTTATAAATATTTTATCTGTAACAAATTTATTCGATATTCAAATTAATTTTCATCGCACCGAACAATTTGATTCGTGTCTGCTCTGTCATTTACAAAATAATCTGTGATATAATGTGTCATCACTCAAAGCCCTAATGAATTAATTAAAAAAAAAAAACATTTTTTATCTACATAATTATTACATTTTTAATCTGTATTACATTGTTCTCGTTTAGAACGAAATCCCATGTAAATGTGATCGATTCTATCACACACGCCTTTGTGAGGAGCCAGCGCGTGAAGCACTAATGTATCGTATTTACACATGGGTGTACACGGGCACTCAATTTGTACTCGCTAACAGTGACAAATTGTGAAAGCCTTGTTTACGTAAAAAAATGTAATTTAAGTTTTTTTTTTTTGTGAGAACACTCAACGCTCAACGTGGAGACAGCTTTGTTGATTTATTTTTTAGTTGACGTTAAAGGGTGTTCTGACTCGATTGTAGTTGTTAAAAGATTTTCAGTTTTTTCAAAGGCATGCGATTGTTTCATTCATCGTCGTAACGTCAACCAGCGAACACTATGTTTACTTGCTCTAAATAACAACAGAGGAATAAATCGCTTTAAATGCATATTGTGCTTAGAAACTGCTTATATCTTTAAAATAGGAAAAAAAAGTGTAAAGTTTTTAAGTTTTAGTGCTAATAGTGAAGTAATAACAGTGTTAAAACAAATTAAAATAAACAATCTTAGTCCGACTTAGTGAAAAAAAATACAAAGATACCTGCTTTTAAATTTATTCTACACATAAACTTATTCTCAAATAAGTTTAAGTACCAATTTTTAACTACAACACGTAATGAACGCTTTGGCCTATCTTGTACAAAGCTTGCATTGAGTACCTACGTGCGAGTTCTGGGTTCAATCCTCATCAAAGTGAGAAAAATATTGTGGTCAAATTTTTTCGTATATTCGTTTGTTCATTTATAAGATGTCGAATGAATGCAATATATGCAAGAACAATGTTCTAGTAACACAAAAAAGGATTAAATGCATTAAATGTCAATATCAATTTCATTTAGAGTGCGCTTCGTCAAGTAGCAATACCACAATATCACGAGTGCAGTGGACATGTCCAGCTTGTAATATTAATGCAAATCGGAAAGTTTCTAACAACTCAAATACAATCAACAAAAAATTACTTGACTTAGATAACAATAGTCCAAATTGCCCCACCTCTGCCATTGTAAATGACAGTCCGACACTAGCTGGGGAAGTTGATTTATTGGCAGCTATTAGAAAAGAAGTAGAGGAAACTATACATAAATCATTAGGCGTTGAACTAAAAAAAATTAGAGAGGAATTGAACGGAATACAAGACATCAAGGATTCCTTAAACTATTTTTCAAACTTATACGATAGTGTCAAGCTGGAATTAGAAGAAGCTAAGAGAGAAATAGTTACCCTTAAAAAAAATAACAGCGAGTTAAGGGAAATTGTTAATGCCCATGCTAACACTATAAGTATACTAGAAAAGGAAACAAGATCTAGCAATCTTGAATTTCATTGTATTCCTGAACATAGAAGCGAAAATTTAGTAAAAACTGTGGAACAGATTGGAAGAACTGTGGGCTTTACATTGAATGAAGGGAATATTAACAAATGTACACGAATTTCAAAACAAAATAAAAATTCGCCTCGTCCGCGTTCAGTCCTTGTTAAATTCTCAAACCAATTTATACGTGATAAATTTATGGCAAGTGTCATAAATTTTAATAAAACCAACCCGGACAACAAACTCAATACCTCTCACCTTGGAATTTCTGGAGAAAAATCCCCAGTATTCATTTCTGAAAATTTAACAACTACGGCCAAAGATATATACGCAGCAACTCGAATTTTTGCCAAAGAAAAGCAGTACCGTTTTGTGTGGTCAAGGAACAATAATATTTTTCTCAGAAAGTCGACTGCAACTGACGCAATATTAATAAAGTCAAAAGATTTTTTAAAAACTTTAAATTAAAAAATATATATTGTTTTTTTACCTTTTTTATTGTAAATTACTATATTTTTTTACGTATTTTTAACTAATTTTAAATATTTTTACATTGTTAGTTTTTTTTGCTTTTTAATTAATTTTAGTTTTTAGTAGTTATACCTATAGTTATTTTAGTTTTTTTTTTATCTTAATTATTATTATTATTAGATATTATTTTACCTTACTATAGTCGCTTGTTTTCATTTCATTTATCTAAGCATTTTTTTGTTTTGTTTTGTTTTTAATTGTTTAACGAATAGTAGAACTTTAACAAACAGTGTTAATGCATGACAGAAACCTAAGTATTTTTTACCAAAATGTGCGTGGAATGAGAACCAAAACCAATGATATTTACCTCTCTGTATTAAATTCGAACTATGACGTATTGATATTCACAGAAACATGGCTCAATTGTAACATAAATAGTAATGAATTTTTGGACGACAGGTATGTCGTTTTTCGCCGAGACCGCGAGACAAGTGTCTCAGATAAATTGGATGGTGGAGGTGTCTTAATCGCGGTTTCTAAAAATATTAAATGCTACAGAGTTAACACGTGGGAGTCTGAAGTTGAGGATATCTGGGTTAATATCGTGTTTGGTACAACAAACTTATCTTTGTGTGCTGTTTATATTCCTTCTCCAATTAAAATTGAAATACTTAATACATTTACGCAAAATGTAGAAAAATTGCTACCAACATTAAAAAATACGCTTATCGTTGGAGATTTTAACTTGCCGGCAATCAAATGGATTCCACATAATGATCTTAAATATGTTACTTCTGTTCATTCAAATATTCCCATATGCACGTACATTGATGATTTTATGTCCTTGACAGGTCTTTTTCAGTTTAATAATATAACTAATCCGTATGGAAAGATTTTAGATTTGGTTCTAGGTAACTCAATGAATATAACTGTTGAAAAAAGTGACATGATAGCTTGTTCAGAAGATAAGTATCATCCGTCGCTGGATATAAGTTACAATATTTCATCTTTCAGTCCACCACTTTTTACACCTAAACCTTCAACTAAGTATTCTTACAGAAAGGCTGATTATATTTTAATAAATGAACGGTTATACGGTTTGAATTGGGAACAGATTTTTTGTGATTGTCAAAATGTTAATGATATGTTAAATATCTTCTATTATGAGTTACGAAATATTATTGAAGAATGTATTCCTAAAAGCACGGTCATTCATAATAAAAATTACCCTATTTGGTTTTCAAAAAATCTTAAGAAAAGATTAGCGGAAAAAAATAGATATAGAATCCTTTATAAAAAGTACAAAAATCCATTAGACGAAATTTCATTTAAACTATTACGTGCAAGATGCCAAGATATAATTAACTCTGACTATACAACATATATTGATTTCGTAGAACTTAATGTTAGAAATAACACAAAATTTTTCTTTTCCCATTTAAAAAATCTTCGAGGTAATAAATGCGATTATCCAGCTGTGATGACGTATAAAGATGAGCAATTTTCTTTTGGCCAAGATATTTGCAACCAGTTTGCTAATTATTTTTCTAACACGTATATTAATTACGATAAAACAGACTATGTTACTGGTCACAAAGCAAATGAGCAATTACCAAACATAAATATTAGTTCTCATGAACTAAAAAGACTGTTAAAGGGAATAGATGAAAATAAAGGAGCTGGACCCGATAACATCTCCCCTTATTTTGTTAAACAATGTGCGGATTCTTTAGTGTGGCCATTACAACTTATTTTTAATAAATCCCTTTGCGAAGGTATATTTCCATGTGAATGGAAGAAAGCTAGGATAATCCCTGTATTTAAGGGTGGTGACAAAAAAGATATTGCTCAATACAGACCTATTAGCATTTTGTCAGTATTCGCTAAAATATTTGAGTCCTTTGTTTCTGTATTTTTATCTTGGCATATAAAACCGATAATGTCTCAATATCAACATGGCTTTTTAAAGAAAAAATCAACTGCTTCCAATTTAACTCTTTTTGTAGACGATCTTATACAATCCGTTGATAAAAATAATCAAGTAGACTGTATATATACAGATTTGTCAAAAGCCTTTGATGTTGTTAATCACTCCCTCCTCATTAAAAAGCTAATTAATTATAATGTTCATAATGGCCTTATACGATGGATTAGTTCCTACTTAAAAAATAGATGTATGACAGTAGTGTTGGGCGGGTACCAATCTAAGAATTTTAATGCTACGTCGGGTGTGCCCCAAGGGTCAATTCTTGGCCCTATACTATTTGGCATTTTTATTAATGATATTGCCACTTGTTTTCTTCATAGTAGATTTCAGTTGTACGCCGATGATCTCAAATTTTATTCAGAAATTCACGGGCCAGATAACTCGATACAGTTACAGCAAGATCTAGATAGGTTAACAATATGGTGTAAACAAAATAATATGAAGCTTAATTGTAAAAAATGTAAAAGTATTACATTCAGTAAAAAAACTTTTAACACACCATTTTGTTACAATATCGATGACAATGTTCTTGAAAGTGTAACGCAGATTCGTGATCTCGGTATTATAATGGACTCCAAACTCAGTTTTATTCCACATATTGACGACATTGTTAATAAGTCTTTCAAGTCCATAGGCTTCATAATTAGGAATACAAAAAATTTTAAGAATACGTACACACGGCAGTTGTTATTTGATTATTTAGTTCGCAGTAAGTTAGAGTACTGTTCAACTACTTGGAATCCATATTATAATGTCCATAAAGACAGAATAGAAAGAATATTTAAGAAATTTTTACGATATTTATGCTTCAATGATAGAAATAATTTACAGAACGAAAATTACAAGATTATACTTGCTAACTATAATGCACTTTCTTTAGTAGATCGCAGAGATATGTTAGACCTGTGTTTCTTTCATAGAATTATATCCAATGCTA
This sequence comes from Junonia stemosa, assembly GCA_018233265.1. Classification (NCBI taxonomy): domain Eukaryota; kingdom Metazoa; phylum Arthropoda; class Insecta; order Lepidoptera; family Nymphalidae; genus Junonia; species Junonia stemosa. The sequence continues at coordinate 4,509 of DVTA01000296.1, read as the reverse complement.
TCGACTGTCCTGATCTATTAAATAGAATTAATGTTGTAGTTCCGAGACAAAATGCCAGACATACAACATACTACACTTTTAAAAGTAGATTTTCTAGGACCAATTTAGGCCAAGCTGCGCCAATAAGTAGAATGATTAAATGTTATAATGATATTGAGCGTAAAGCAAACCTAGACATTTTTAATGATAGTTTGAATTTGTATAAAAATAAAATTAAAAAACATTTCCTTTCTCAATAATATGTCATGTCACAACTTTTTTTTTTTAGTAATTAAGTTTCTTTTTATATAGCTGTTTTTAGATTATTATTATTATTTTTTATTCCTTTTTGTTGTTATATACATATTTTTTTAACCATTTTGTTTTTATTGTATCTATAAAGTTTTAGATTAAGATGTAAACATTATGTAACCCATGTTGAGTTAGCCTATAAGTGATGATACGCAACTGTAAACAATGAGTTCCATCATGTAATAATGTAATTATAAGTTTTTGTGTATCACGTTGGCTTCCTATTAAATAAAATAAAATAAAACACGAGTCGAATTAGAATGAGCGCGTATCCGTCGGAGTAATCTCGGGAGGTAAATATTAAAAAAAATTCGTAAGCAAATTAATTGGATCATGACCTCATTGCTGTATAGTTTATTATAGATGTGACGTGCACTTAATATATAAATCATTTTCCGCTAAAGGATTGGCATAAAGACATTGGTTCGCATTAAATATAACTTAAGGATTTTAAATTTAGAAAGATTTACTTTCACAATTATAATATTAGTATGAATTTTATTAAACAGTAAGTAATTCCTAGAGTCTAAATTTAAAAAAAGGTAATATATGATGCTATTCAGCAACAGTTGATTTAAATACAATATTCATACATAAATATATAGTCTCTGGAAAGTCAAAACTACTAAGCCGCCATTAGCCAAAATGGCACTTTTATAGTTTTGGCTTTCCTCGATATGTATGACACTTTGTGTCAAAATGTTAACAGCTTGACAACGGGTACTATTTTGACATTTTGACTCAAAATATCAATTGCCATTTGTTTGTTAATCTATCAGATTAAAATCATTAAAAAAATGCAACGTCTAAAAAGATTTCACGTTAGCAAATCGAAGGGCGCCCTAAGTATGGATTAAATTGATTTCCTTTGCATTCAAAGATAATAAATAATCATTGTCAATATTTTAGATTTTAAGCACAATAATACTGACTACTGGTTGGGGGCTACCATCAGCACGGGATCTGCGGTAAACGTACCTTTTGTGGTAAGTAACTAAGTTGATTTATTTAAATTTACTATTCTACGATCCCAATATATCCTTTTACATTCCTTAGTTTTCAATCAATTTGATTATGTTTAATTCGTAATGCAATTAAGATGTTATTTGAAACGTTCCAAAATGAACGTTATAAAAGAGCAGTTTTAAAAATATTTATTAAAAATTAAACCTATCACGCTCAACTTTACAAAACTTCATCCAAAATAAAAATCCAAGTTTCGGTTCGACCACACTAAGTCAACTTAAGCTGTCTGGGAAAAGCGTGAAAAAGGCACGAAAATCATGACTTTATTCATACTGTATAACAGCCATTTTACCTGCAGTTAAAAAGCTATGAGACGCGTGTAGATATGATAAATAAAATACTTTTATGTTATTTTATTTTTATTTTAGGCTTGCGCTCCGAGAACCGTACATTCTGATACAAGTAAGTTTAATTTGGTCTTTATTCTTACTCTAAATTTATATTGTTTTATTCCTCGTTTTCCGGCCACTAATGGACGAAATACGAGGAACAAAAATCTATCAACAGTCTAACTTTATTTAACACAAAAGTCCTATTCTCGTTTCGTTTTACACAGTTTTTGGTTTCCAATCAAACCAGCCCCAAAATTCCTTTAAATATTGTAATATTTCAGATCAGACCACCACCTCACGTTAAAAATATTAACAAAAATAAATTTTACTTTTTATTTTGTTTTCACAGCATTATTCGCGTACACGGCTGGGGAGTGTTTTAGATTTACAAGAGGCACGACTGAAGCACTGAAAATGCCGGGCAAACCCAGAAACGACCTTATTTATAGTAAGTGCACATATTGTTACATATTAAAAATAGTACATTTTATAAACATTCAAATTTAAATTCAATAATGTTTCACTCGAAAAAGGAATTCATATTCTTGTATTGAAAGACAAAAAACTCACAAATCAGGCCTAAAAATAAACTGCTTGAGTGCTTTTTCACATCAAATAATGTATAAACCATTTCGCTGAAAGTTGATATAGTGCTGGCTTGGTGAATAGGAGATTGGCAATATTTTATTTCCAAGACTGTCCTAGTTCTCTCGAGAATCGAGAGGGAAAGAAAGTCTCTCGAGAGCTAGGACTGCTGCACACGCATAATAATCATCACAAACGGGGATGAAGTCCCGGGTAACAGGATGACATCGCACCGCACCGCATCGCAACTCATTGTATTATTATTTTACTGGTTCTCAGATGGAAACATAGACTCATTCGGCTGGAGTATGAACATAGATAGCCTGGGCAACATACTCATTGGTGGTCCTGTCTTAGTTGGAGGTAAGTGTACCTATTTGTTATTTGTAGCTACTTAACTAATGTTATAATTGTCGATATAAGATGTAATTCTATTGACTAACCGTAACACAGCCTGTACATGTCCCACTGCTGGGCATAGGCCTCTTCTTCTGTTAAGGAGAAGGTATGGAGCTTAATCCACCACGCTGCTCCACTGCGGATTGGTGGATAGGTATACATGTGTCAGACTTTCTTCCGGCACATGCAAGTTTTTCCTCACGATGTTTTTCTTCACCGCCGAGCTCGAGATGAATTTAAACAAAAATTTAGCACTTGAAAATCCAGCGCTGCTAGCCAGGGTTCGAACCCGCGACCTTTGGTTAAGATCCACGTGTTCGCACCACTAGGCCATCTCGGCTCAATACTATAAATATGAGGTGGATTTATTAAATCGAGCTAAATTGAAAACTTTATCATATTTCCATTAATTTTTTCCAATAGTTTACATAGCGTCAACAACATTTATCTAGATTCACTCTAGTCCGCTTTTAACTTTGTTACGTCATAAACAAAGCTAAACTAAAACATTTTTCGATATCATTTTATCTAGAAATGTAAACGGTAAAAACTTTTTTTTGTAAAATTTCTATCATAATTCTAAAAACAGTAAACCGGGTTAAAAATGCAGGAGATGCTCGATCGATGCGTGTTTAAACAAACAAGTTTTATATTGAGGTATAAACTGCGTCATTTACAAAGCTATTTTGAAAAATTTTATTATTTTTATTTTATTTTACAGAATACTTATTCAGATTTACCTGTATTGTAAATAGAATTTTTCGCGTCCTGCGTCCACTCCCGGGCCTCTATTCTCTATGCCTAATCAAAACGTATTTCTATGTTGAAACACCTCATTGCCTTAAAACCGTATTCTGTATGACATTGTGAAATTGAAATGTCACGTTACGTGGTGCGTTCCATGTTGTCAAATAAGTAACTAAGAAATCAATAAAAAATAAATCGGTAACCTTTTTTGAAAGATTGTTAATAGAAACGGATCGTTTCATCTCCAAAAAGACAAGAATATCAATATCTATGCTTTTCCTTACGTTTTCAACACGTGTGCTTACAAAATACCGCTTTTAAGAAGACGTAACGTGCCATGGTAAGATTGTTTGACAAGCACGATATGACGTCATCCGTTTTGCACGTTACGTAACGTGACATAGAGAATACGGGCCCTGGAGTGTATAAAAATTGTAACAAGCCACTAGCTAAATATGTTTGACATGTAACTACTTTACATTGGTCACGTTGGTTTTACATTTAACAGAAAAATATATCTGAGAATAGAAATGGATAATTTACTGTTTTAAATATTTTTGCTTGTATGATCTGATAGAAATTTCACATAAAAACCGATCAATAAGTTGTCTTTTTTCTTATACCTCGGAATAATAATAAAGGCACCTAGCCTTTGGCTTATAAAATCATTTATACTTCCACATAATCCCCTTAAAATATGTGAAAACGTGACGAAAAATACTCAACGAAAAATAGCAGAAACGCCGCGTCAACCGTAGCATCAATAAAGAAATTAATATCGTCCATTCTTGGAATTGACACAATTGATCTTTCATTTCCGTATGCGCAAATTTTCCGTATCAATAACTTATTATTAATACGTTATGTAAATATCGTGTTGACTTCATGTAAATTTTATTTCATTGTGAATTCATTTGACCGAGACTCAATATTGAAGTCGATTGACTGAGTATGGATAAACAAGGATTCATTAACTTACAAACTGTAATGATAGAATTATCGATAAATTCAACTTCGGTATCTTTAAATCATTCATATTGATAAAGTGATTAATGAATGGTATAATGAACGGTATATAATAAAATTCGTAATATAATAAATAAATAAAAATAAGTTTATTTTGTCGTAT
>DVTA01000295.1:0-10201 GCA_018233265.1 Junonia stemosa | reverse complement strand
CATCAAAACTTAATAAGTATGCAAAATTTCAGCTCAATTGGTCGAAGATATCTGTTTCAAAATTGAGTAGCAAAATTTCACCCGAAATAACTACATCCACATATTGCACGATAATCTCGAAACGGATGGACCGATTTTGATATAACATATCTAAGAACCACCGCTAGAAAATACTCTTTCAGATAAAAAAAAATGATCCAAATCGGTTCAGCCGTTTAGGCGCTACGGTGCCACAGACAGACACAGACACACAGACACACAGACAAACATAGCGGTCAAACTTATTATATAACACCCCTCTTTCTTGGTCGGGGGTTAAAAATCATGTCTTTATCAAAATGTCAACAAAAACAATAAAGTTATTTCATGTAAAATATAAGTGACAGACTGATGCTTACCTGTTGTGTGATGTTTTTTATCTTTAGCCAGGTAAGGGTTACGTTGATCCTCGGACTTCTTGAAATACGGTAAGACATCTTTATAACCCCATCCAGGATTTCCTAAAGATTCCCAATGATCATAGTCGCGTTTGTTACCGCGAATATAAAGCATTGTGTTGAGTACCGAGGATCCTCCAAGCACTTTGCCTTTTGTCCAACCGCAACGCTTGTCAATCATGGCTTGACAAGCGGAGTCTTGAGGCTCCGTCCTGAAATTAAGAAGATTATTTTATTTATCAGGTACAAATACAATCAAATCTTGTTCTACGAAAAGTACGTAAGTATGAAGCCTAAGGGAAAATCTTAAAGTGGTAAAAACGGCGGGATGGTGGTCAATAAATAGCTAGTGCAGCTTTTAGCAGAATTAATTAATTTTCCATATTTATTTGTACACTGTACTTCACAAAGTCAGGATACACACGAATACAGTATGAGCATAATTTATTAAGTTAACCTTACAGTTATTTATTTAGAATTATATTTTTATATATTACAAAGTTCTTTACCGATATTTCCAATCCAATTTGCTCTTGTGTAAATATAAGGACAGTAAAGGTACATCGCTTATATCAGTCTCATGTCCACCAGCTTCAAGCAGCAGAACATTCCAGCCTTCGATTTCTGATAGTCTATTAGCTAGAACTGATCCAGCCGATCCTCCTCCCACGATGACGAAGTCGTATTCTTCTCGAAGGTATTTCTGGTTGAACGGCCGGTTTTCGGGGTCGAGCACGTCGTAGTGAAAGTATGCCAGCGCTGCCAACATAGCAGGGATGAATGTCAGCTTGCTGATCCCGCCTATGGTTAGTGCAGCTTTGGCGGCTGCTGATACTGTTGTTACTATACTCATGGTTCACCTCTGCATAGCTCTGGAATTAAAACAAATATCATTGTTTAAATTTTATTAAATTTTCTGACGATTCAGAAAATTACTTGCTATTTTCTGAATTTAAATGATTATTTCAAATTAATCTAGTTTTGAGGTTAGAACATATAAAATCCACTATATAAAATTAAGGATGATATATAGTTATGTAACCTGGATATATCGGATTTTTATGAGTAATCATCTTTATCATATTATCTATCATCTAATATCATAAGCATTTGCAATATAAATTCAATGCTATTGAAAAGTATTAAAATTAAAATAACTACCTAACTTCCTGTGAAACTTTGAATACGTTTAATTAAAACAGAGTTGTTTGAACGTCGATAATTATATTGTACTAGTATTTGATAAAAGATATAATCAATTAAAATAAACCTGCTGAAATCTTCGTAAAATTACTCATTAAAAAGAACATCGCTTTTCTTAGTGCATTAAATGTCAAGAATAAGTTGATATTGCGTGCGAAACCCGAAAGTATGGCCTTAGTCTGTATCCTCGTGTTTCTTTCCGAACAGCATTCCTTGCCTTTTATTTACTTTAAATGAAACTAAAATAAAGTTATGAAATGTTGCCTGTCTGGTCATATTGTCCCTACGGGCGGGCGCTTCATTCAAAGATTCTATTATAAATATCGTTACATACATAGTTTGTATTCATAATAATAGATATTCATATGTTTCACATTTTTGTAAATTACAAGTTTTGAAATCTTAAACTGTCGTTTTATTCGTGTTGTTTACAGATAAAATAATTAATAAAAGATGCTCTATTAACATAGCACGAAATCATATTTTCTTGGGCCTTTAGGTGATCCAGTATTTATATTTCCTTGGCTCTGCCGGTTATTTAGATTATGGGTAAGGGCGTTGGGGAGGGGTTCCATTTGACCCTGGTTAAAATGTAAAGTAAGTAGGAATTGTGATGTCGGTGTTCGTTACGAATTTACAAATTACGAATTCTGGATTCGCTAGGATAAAGTCTTCAACTTTCAGATGTCGATCCTTTAATAGTTTTTATCTTAAAAAATGATGCAAGACTGAAGAGATTCGTCGACAAATTTATTTTTCTTTTCTGATATTTCACACAAATTTCGATGTATGTGTCATAATTAATTAGTGTTGAAGTTTATTTCTGACAATGGCCTTGAGTTACTTTCACTCTTTTTGTGTATTTTATACATGTATATGTATATGTGCTTCTTGTAACCTTTCCATTGAATTTAAGCAATTGTGGTCAGCTCTTGCGAATTTTCATTATCTTGTTCTTAATGTTCAAGTGCCAATTTTAAGAAAATGATGAAAGAAATTAATGTTATACGCAATCTTCCTGTGGAGATACAATATTGTCTATCAATAAGTAATTCGAAATGTATGTAATCCGAGCTTTTACTGCCCAAGTTTTGCTTTTTTTCATATTAAAATTACTTAATTGTGTGTGATTGGTTATTAAATTAATGACGTCATTTGTTTGTGTACATAAATCGCTATAATTATTAGTTAATGCATCGTATAATCGTATTTTAATTCTTTTATGCTCCTTATTGTACCTTAATTCTTAACCAGTAGTAACATGAATTTGTCGTGAAATATTTTTTAAGATATGTGGAGTTATTGCTCAGCTAATCACTTCAAATTTCAACCAAACAAAATCATAAAGTAATGTAGTTTTGTGTGAAATTTATTAAAAAAATATTTTTTTTTTTCTATTTTTTCCGGGCATTTCCGAAGCATCTTGTATGATATGTTAGGTAGCTAACATGACCCCCTTCTCATCCGTATACTTTTTATATTGACGAAATTTGACGAACGCATGATATATGAAAAACATTGTTTCTCTCTTTACAAAAAAATCTGTTATGCCTTATAAGTTCTAAAATACCGTTCTATATCAAATATACCTACCTAATGATAAACAATAATTGTTTTACCTAGTAGAAAAAATTGGCATCATTAGTGTTTCGAAATAATGTAGTTGAATTTTGGGCGTCCCTGGCGTGCAGTGACTAGCCTCGGCCGCTCAGGCTTGCACGGTGCCTGCGCTTCGTTACGGCAGGCTGAGGCTGCTCCCCCTACGCGCCTTTGGTTTACAAAAACACTCTAGGGGTGTAACATACAAGTATCGCATAGAGTCGGGGTTCACTAATTCGGTTTTGCCTAAGAGATAGTTTTTGACAAGTATTTATCAGATTTTAAGCGATATTTACGCATTTTGAAACATTCAAACGTTTTCCTCAAAAACGACTACAAAACTAAATTACAATAAACTAACTGATTGCGTCCGCTCTATTGAAAGGGCTATGTTACAATCAGCTAACTAGTTGGACGATTTTTAATTCGATTCAGTAAAATGAAATTTCCAGTGTTGCAGGTTTTTATTCCTAAATAAATAGTGATGTAGTAGAATCAAGATTTTACAATAAAAGTAGAGTCGAGTACATTAGCCTTTATACAAACAAAAATTTGTAATTGACGGTAATTGGACAGAAGAGATAAATTATAGATACGCTAATCAAACATCCAAACTTCAATCAAGCAGAGAGGTACGTCGCCAGGAACAATAAAACTTTTAAAACAAAAGACGTAAAAAAATTATTTAAAGAAGGCCTGAAGTAAGTTAGGCCTGAAAATTGGAGATAGTGCGTCAAACTGTTTCAAACTCGACCACATCATAGATGAATGTGTGGACTCATTTGTTACAAATCGTCGATTCTGATTCCGATTCTGAATTTATCGAATCAGAATCGGTGTTAAAATCAAGCAACAGTAATTGATAGATATTTCTGAACGCACCCTAACATCCTTTCCTAAAATCCTATTCCTCAATCACCTGAGGGTAGACTAACAAAAAGAGTTGCTATAACGTCAACGAACGCGGCGGGTCGAGCTGTTAACGCTCCCTTCGTAATTCGCGAATATTCATCGTAAATCAAGTGAAACTCAACAAAAACTTATTGTGTTAGTGTGATCAAACCGCCTAACATATAAACATCATCTCAACAATCGGAAAATCACCGTAAATGTTGGAGTAAAGTGGAAGTGCACGTGCGCGACTCATCATCCATTCGCGGGATCGCGATCGATACCAGGTGATCCTTTTCCACCTTCTATCTTTACCCACCATTTCCCCCTGGTCCTTCAGCCGAATCCCATCATCATTCCCATCAAAAAAATCCCATTTTTATCATCTTTCCAAACATCATTTCCGTTGGGTGCGTTATTTCCGGTGACGTCACAGTCAAAGACGTAGATAACTATCTAACAAGATTAGTGATTATCTGTGGTCAGATTTATTACTGAAGTTGGCAGCATTGTTTCGTTCCGCCATTTAACCAATCAAATCGGTCAACGTCAAACAGTGTCTGTCAAGTGTCATCTGTCATATAAATTGTTTGTTTACTTTTGCGAAGTTATTAATTTTCAATCTTTTCGATCTTATTTCAAGTTTTTTATTAGTATTAATCAACAATAACGATGGCTGAATTAAACTTATGCTATGTTAAATACGAAATTGCATTAAATCATATAAAACAGCTGTATAATTTAGGTAGTAATATTAACACAAAATCTTACATAAGTAATGATGATAAACAACAATTCCTTGTTCGTTTTCGAGATATTGAAAAGTATAGGCAGCAAATGGAAGAGGCTTTTTCAAACATTTCGGCAAACATAAATGAATTTAGTGAAGAAAAACGTAATGAAATTGAGAAAAACTTTATGATTTTTAATGACATGTTTTATTCTATACAGGTAATTCACAACAACTTATTTGAGTCAGAATCAGAACAAAAAAGTGATTATCAAATTAAGACAAATATTTCTAGCGAATTTCATTTGCCCAAAATTTCATTAACTCGGTTTTCCGGTTTTCATGTGGAATGGCCTAATTTCATTTCAATATTTAATAGTTTAATTCATCACAATAAAAAATTAAGTGAAATAGAAAAGATGCATTATTTATTAAGTGTACTGGATAGAGAACCATTGTCTTTGATTAAAAATTTACAAATATCTACTGAAAATTATATAGTTGCATACAAATTATTAACTGAACGATATGAGAATAAGAGACTCATAGCCGATAAACATGTTGAAGCTATTCTTAACTTACAAAACCTTTCTCAAGTTAACTTTAAACATTTAAACAAATTTTTGAACACTATTAAAGAAAATACAAGTGCATTAACTGCGTTAGAATTTGATGTTAAGTCTTGGAGTTTCTTGTTAGTGCATATTATATTGAAAAAGATGACTGTAGAATTTAGAAGCAAGTTTGAGTCTGTTATTAACCCTTCATGTATTCCAACTTTTGATAACTTATTAGAATTTTTAGAAAATCAATTAAAAATATTAGAGAACCTATCAAGTTGTACTTCTAATATTAAATCAAACCCGCATCAATCCTTAAATGTAGTTCAAACAGAAAATAAAAATAAATTTAATTATAATAACTCCAATTTTATGTGCCCTTGTTGTAAAAACAATCATAGTATTTATTATTGTTCAAAATTCAATGCTATGACTCCGGAACAAAGAAAATCTTTTGTAACTCACAATAAACTTTGTTATAATTGTTTGAGATCCCATCATGTTTCAAAATGCTCTTCAACAAGTGTATGCCAAGTGTGTCAGGGTCGCCATCACACTAAGCTTCATGTTTCACACTCTTCACAAAATGATTCTGCTGAGTCACCATCCACTCCCAGAAGTACCGAGGTTGCTGTGTCGACATGCAGTTCCGCAGCTCAACTTCAGTCCTTACATGGTGCCGGTGCAACATCCACCATGCTTTTAGGTACGGCTTTTGTCGGAGTTCAGGATGTTAAGGGTCATTTTCATGCCGCTCGTGCATTAATTGACTGTGGCTCTCAGGTATCAATAATGACGGAAGAGTTAGCACAAAAATTAAAGTTTTCACGTACTCAATGCTCTGCCATTTTTGGTTTGGGTGCTTCATCTGTTCAACAGACTCGAGGCATGATAAATTGCAACATTAAGTCACTTGTAGATTCAGCATATATTTTAAATTCTGATTTTGTTGTTATGAAGAAAATAACAAATAATCTTCCTTCAGTCTCAGTACATAACTCTGTTCTTTTGAATTGTAAAAATTTAGTATTAGCTGATAAAAATTTTACTATTCCGGGTAAAATTGATTTACTCTTAGGTATTAACTTATATGAACAAATTCTTGATGGTAGAAAGTTCAGTCTAGGTGATAACATGCCTACTGCCTACTCTTCTATCTTGGGATGGATAATTATGGGCCAAGCTCCCGCAGCATCATTCCACGTTCAAAGTGTGAATTCGATGGCCTGCACCTTTGATATTAATTTTGCTCTTACACGGTTCTGGGAGGCAGAAGAGCCACCTAGTCAACCTATTCAAGACCCCGAGGATATTCTTTGCGAAAAACATTTTTGTGAGACGCACCATAGGGACGAGTCTGGGCGTTTCATTGTACATCTTCCTTTCAAAGTAAATCACAAACCACTGGGTGACACTCAACTTAATGCCTTAAAGCGCTTTTATAACTTAGAACGACGGCTTTTAAAGGAAACGCGTTTGCGTGATCTTTATGTTCAGTTCATGCGCGACTATCTAGAGTCCGGTCACATGACTGAAGTTTCACACCTGGATTCCGGTGAAAGGTATTACATCCCGCACCACGGAGTTTTGCGGGAGCACAGCAGCACTACAAAACTTCGTGCTGTGTTCGATGCTTCTGCATCAAGCTCGACGGGTGTATCACTCAATCAAGTGCTTATGCCAGGGCCAAAGTTACAAAAAAATATCGAAAACATCATTATGCGTTTTAGAATCCATAAAATAGTATTTACTTGCGACATCAAACAGATGTACCGCCAAATTTTAATGGATCCATCAGATCGAAAATATCAAACTATAGTTTGGCGCGAATCACCTGACAGTCCTCTTAAACATTACGAGTTGAACACTGTCACATATGGTGTTGCTAGTTCTGCATTTCAAGCCATTCGCGTTGTTCATGAGCTCGCGTACTTAAACTTAAATAAATATCCCGAAGCGTCGAGAGTTCTTTTAGAAGATACCTTCGTGGACGATGTCGTCAGTGGATCAGTTTCTTTGGACGCGGCTCAGGAATTACAACAGAATCTCGTCGATATTCTTGCTCAGGGGGGATTCAAATTGCGCAAGTGGTCTAGCAATTCCAAAGACTTTTTGAAATTGTTTTCTGCAGACCACTGCGAGCATCCTTACCTCTTCGAGTCTGAAGGTGACGGAATTTTTAAGGTTCTGGGTATGGCTTGGAACGCAAATAATGATAAGTTTACCTATCGTGTTTCTGAGATGAACAAAACCATGACTATGCGCGGCGTTCTCTCAAATATAGCTCGACTTTTCGATCCATGTGGCTTCTTGGCACCGGTCACTTTCTACGCTAAACACATTATGCAAAGGCTTTGGTTGCTTCAATGTGGTTGGGACGATTCTCTTCCTTCTGACGTTGAGAAGTTATGGTTTTCTTTTCTTTCTCAATTCAATCAACTTGATAAAATTACACTTCCTCGTTGGGTTCTTATGGACAATGCATCAGATTGTCAACTTCACGGTTTCAGTGATGCATCGGAACGCGGGTACGCTGCGTGTGTCTACCTGCGCGTTCAAAATAGTAGTGGCAATGTTTCGGCCCAACTTTTGTTGGCGAAATCTCGAGTTGCTCCACTAAAGAAAAAAGTCACAATTCCTAAACTGGAATTATGTGGTGCTCATCTTTTAGCTCGACTTCTCGAGCACATTCTCAAAGTATTTATAAATAAATTAGAAATCAGCAGCACAACAGCATGGTGTGACTCAAACATCGTGCTGTCGTGGCTTAAAACATCTCCTCATATTTTACAAACTTATGAAGGGAATCGTGTGTCCCAGATTCAATCCCTGATTCCAAAGGTTGTCTGGAGACACGTTCCTTCGTCGCAAAATCCCGCTGATTTTGCTAGTCGAGGTCTTCAACCGTCTCAATTAGTGGATCTTTCATTATGGTGGTCACCAGCATGGCTTGAAAATCAATCATCAACATGGCCTGGTGACATTTCTCCGTTGAATGAATCAGAATTGCCTGGTATCAAAACGCTGCCGCTCGTCTCTCATGCTGTAGAGGCGATAGAGGTGTTACCAGTTTTGCAAAATTGCAGCTCGTTTCCCAAGTTACAAGCAATTGTAGCTTGGTGTAAGCGTTTTTTGCATAACACACGCAATCCAACTCGACGCACTGGATCTCTATCAGTTGCCGAGCTAAACGATAGTCTTACAACCATTGTCATCTTGGTACAATCTACTGAGTTTGCACAATCTTTGAAGTTGTTGCGTGGTAATAAACCTCTACAAAATAGTTTGAGACGATTAAACCCGTTTCTAGACTCTCAAGGTATTTTACGAGTTGGTGGCAGGCTTGTTCATTCAAATTTAAACTACAACGCTAAACATCCTCTTTTACTTCCAAAATCTCATCATGTTACTCGACTTATTATAGATCACTATCACCAGATGTACTTACATCCTGGTGTCAACACTCTTCTAAATTTAATTCAGCGTAAATTTTGGATTTTGTCGGCACGTAGAGTCATCCGTCATCAAATATTTAAATGTCAGCGATGCTATAGATTGCGTCCAAAATCTATTCAACCTTTCATGGGCGATTTACCTGCTCATAGAGTCGTTTCTTGTAGGGCATTTGCAAAAGTAGGTATCGATTTCGCAGGTCCCTTTCTTTTGAGGACTTCACGATTGCGCAATGCCAGATCGGTTAAAGCATATCTATGCCTTTTCATTTGTTTTACCACCAAAGGTGTTCATTTGGAGGTAGTATCCGAATTGTCCACTGACGCCTTTTTGGCATGCCTTGATCGATTTGTATCGCGAAGAGGACTCCCTAGTGATGTCTTCAGTGACTGTGGAACCAATTTCGTTGGTGCTCATAATTATTTACAAGAGGTCAAAAGGCTTTTAGAATCTTCTAATGAAAAAATTCATAATTTTCTTGCACGTAAGCAAATCGTTTGGCATTTTAATCCGCCGGCCAGTCCACATATGGGTGGTCTGTGGGAGAGCGCTGTAAAATCCGCAAAACTTATCCTTTTTCGTATTATCGGTGATCGACCACTTGTTTATGAGGAGCTGACCACAATTTTCACTAAAATTGAAGCCGCGTTAAACTCTCGTCCATTGTGCCCATTAACTAATGATCCAAACGATTTAGATGTTTTAACGCCCGGCCATTTCATTATAGGACAACCTCTTTTAGCCTTGCCCGAGCAAGACATAGTCGATGTCAACGTTCCTCCTTTAAAAAGATGGCAGTTGATCCGTCAGATCACGCAGCATTTTTGGAAACGTTGGCACAATGAATACTTACACACCTTACAACAGCGTCCTAAATGGGTCTCTAAACCACCCAATTACGACGTTGGTGATTTGGTTTTAATAAAAGATAATAATTCGCCTCCACTTCACTGGAAGAGGGCTCGAATAATTCGCACTTGTCCTGGTTCTGATGGCATTGTTAGGGTCGTAGAATTAAAAACTTCTACTGGCACACTACTTAGGCCAGTAGTCAAGCTCTGCCCCTTGCTGCCATGCTTAAACTAGTTCACATTTATCCTTATTACTATTATCTTTCAATATTAATTTTTTTTTTCACATTTCCTTTTTGTTTTGTGTTATTTAGCTTTAGTTCAATTCTTAGACGTAACATACTTAACAACATAACTTCAGTTTAATCAAAAGAGCTAAGTCGCTCTTTGGGGGGCGGTATGATAGATATTTCTGAACGCACCCTAACATCCTTTCCTAAAATCCTATTCCTCAATCACCTGAGGGTAGACTAACAA
>DVTA01000294.1:0-10203 GCA_018233265.1 Junonia stemosa | reverse complement strand
CCTCCCGGCCCCATAACGCACCGTAACATTTTACAAGACCCTCCCCTCCCCCCAAACTGCGTTACGTAATACTTGAACGAACCCTAATCAGTAAAGTTCTAACATCGTATAAGTGAAAATTATCAACTTTTCAGTTTGAAACTACTATGATATAACACTCAATATATCAGTGTCTATTTAATACTTTTGTTTTTTTATTTCTGTGTTAGAATTTCAGTAACTATATAATTCATCGCGAATGTCGTAACGTGTTACGTTACGTATCAATTCGCGTATAGTTTAGACATTGTATACAATTTCTGTCTCATTTAACATGTCATCTACAATGATATTTACAAGAAATTGTACACATGACATACTAAAAGAAGTTCATCTAGGAACTAGAACCGATGATCTCAATAACAGATTCATTTTTCATAAAATATAGCCAAGATTCAAAGTAAATGAAATTCAAATGGAATGAAACTAAGCTATTGAAATGGCTTCGTCCCTCGGGGAGTCACAATGCGCCGTATGAAGAGTGTGCTTCTACGTCAGAGGTCAAGAAATAATAATTAACCTTAGCAGTGTGCATTTTACTTTAAAACGTCTAGGTCTATTTTTTTTATTTTTCTCTGTGCAAGACAACGTAACGTTGTAAGTATGACTAACAATGGACGATAAAATTAATGATTTATATAAAATAGGTGTAATGTAAAGTGTTTTTAGTTGGTTTATTTAGATTTTTTTAAATAATTACCTTTGTTACTTTTGATAACCGTTTTTGATAAAATTGACATTAATGAAGATGTGGCGAAGACCGACCGGTAGAGTAAGACCGTACACTGACCGAAAACTGAGCTGAAACTTAAAAACTCTCTAGATACTAAAGTACTGATCCGATGGAGATAATTTTTTGTGTATGGCCTTGAAATTGTATTTCGTTTAAACAGTTTCAATTGAAACACAACATGTATTGACCCTGTATATTAATTTTATAAAGAGGAAAGATATGTATGTAACGCATAAACTCAAAACTACTGAACTGATTTCGAAATTTCTATCACTATTTGATTGCTACATGATTTTTGACTTAACCTTTTAGTCCATGCGAAATAGTACCAGATTTCTTGGCAGGAATATCCTAAATCACATCGATATCTACGCCACCCTATCGTTTTTAAAATTAAAGTGTGCGTCAATAAGCTGTAATGATTCGAATCACTTTGATTGGCACCACTCCGTGACACACGATGAGTGAATGCACTAATAACTCGTAACTATTCTTGAGTCTGATTGCTTGGTACTCTTAATAAAGAGTACTCGAGATGGGAGTTTTTTATATGTGTAGGGATGTTATCGATATTATGTTATGATTTGATGAATAAGATATAAAAGTCACACATCTAAATTCAAGGTAAACTGATAAATATAAGACACCCGTCGTCAGCCAATCGCAGTCCACTGCGGGACATAGGTCTCCCAAAGTTTGCGCCAAACAACCTGGTCCTCCGCAACCCTCATCCAGCCCGTTCCGGCAATCTTGCGTATTATATGTCGTCAGTCCGGCGGGCCAGAGGGCGTCCTACACTACGTTTGCTAAGACGCGGTCTCCACTCCACTCGCGGACTCGTCTGCCCAAAAACCCCCAGTGTTTATTTAATTCAGAAGTAGTAATAATTAAATTCAATTGTACATTTCAATTTTTTTTAGAAAAGAAAGACCATTTTTGAACAGCTAAAAATATTACTATCAAACATAGTTCATAATCAAGAAAAATCACTGGAAAAACCTAGAACAAAATTATAATTCTGTATAACAAAACCGTTCTATAGACAACCATGCCACACTATTCACATAGAAAAGGTTAGTGTGACGTCATCCGATTTATTAAAATGGCTGTTAAAGCTTATATTCATCAGCCTGCTGAAATGTCGAAAGATACCCATATACTGTATTGAAACATAACACCCCTTTTCGCATCGCGAGTTAAAAATAACCTAATCATAACGTATGAGAGTACGAGAGATGAGATCTTTTGTTTTAAAAATTCCATACTTAAATACTTAAAGCCCATTTCCACTTGTCGTGTGTCGGATCCAGATATTAATCGGATGTCGGTGTTTCTATACAAATCTATGATTTTTAATCGGACGACAAGTGTGAATAGCTCGGGAGAGGCCGCGGACGTGCTGCGAAAGCGATCCCGTAGCCTCTCCGTTTTCCGTGCTGCGGCGGCCATCGCAAGGGGTTTTAGTGAGTGCAATCTCACATAACCCGACATCCCCACCAGGAGTCGGGTATCTATGAAGATTTACCCTGCGTCAACAAAAAAAAAAAGGGAATCTTACGTCGAAATAAACAAAAGTATAAAAACGCAGTTACTCAGAAGTATCTATGGAAAAACCATTGAAGAACTCGAATGCAATGATTGCAATGATACAGCTTCGAAGAACTAGAACGCATACTTGATGTCGTTAATGTTTTTGGTTTCTAAGTTTCTTAGACGAAAAGCGATTCTTAGAATCTTATACGGCATTTACACTCAGCCCTAATTGGCAACACTGATTTAAGGCAATGCCGGGCTGCAAGTAGCAACGGCAGTACAGTGGCATCGGCATGTGAAGTATCGCATTTACACTCAGCCCTGTCCATGCCCTTCCCATTTGGGCCGAGTGTAAACGCCGCATATTCGCCCGTTTGTTTTCATGCGGGACATTATAACGTTAAAAATCTGGGCGTTAAACGTACGTTGAATTACACTTTACAGCGCTCGTACGCCGAAACTATTGATTTTAGGAAAAAAGGTTATAAAATAAATTGTAGGAAATTTTCTCTACTATTATTTTGTATGGATATATTTTTCTTGTAAAATGCGTTCGAAAGGAGTTATTAGATAAAAAAAACTACTTTTAGGCGCCATTTCTGCAATATGGCGACGGGAGCGGCAGACACGAGGTGGCAAAGTTAAAATTCGGAAAGAGCACGTCAAAATCTATAACATTACCAATTTTCAAAACTCCCAGAAAACTTTCTAGGTAAGCTCTATTTTTTCGACAAAATGACTACTAATATAACTACTTACATTATAAATTTTAAAATGTGACCCATAAACATAGTTTATACTTTTCTAGATATCGAGGTACTCCACATTACCTTAAGTATTCCAAATATGCTGACTTTCCTCTAATATTTTGACATTTTTTATAGATACATATCTAATACAACCCAATAAAGTAGAGTTGGGTAGGACATGCGATTATCGATGAGTTTGTATGAGTAACTCTTATACAAATTTGAGTTGGGACTTTGTACCACCTCAAATGAGGTGGGACAATGTCATATCAATGGGACATTAGTATGAGTTGAGGTATACTGTGACATTACTATAATTGGGACATAGTAGGTACAACCACCTCAAATACTCCAGCCATATTGTGGAAAAAAAATGTAAATAAAACCGCGAATTTTTCGTAATTATACCGTTACACAAATACGGTATTTCAGAATTAACATAATAAATACAACATAGGCAAAATAGTTAAGCTATAAATGGTATTCCAAAAATTATAAAACATATAAAACCTACGTTTGAGGTTGAGTGAGTGCGGTTAGTTCTAAACATTTATTTTCATTTCCCTATATTAGCCGGAGTATAGCCATAAATACCTATTACCGCAAAACTCAATTAATTTTTAAAACTGTTTAGGCTTCAAACCCAACGTATGCGTACCTTTTTTGTTGTTAACCACAATACACTTTGTCAACAAACAGTCGTAAGAATTTTGACGCTTCAAGTATAAAATGCAATGCAATTTTAAAAGAACGCTATCCGAAAGTTTACGTTAAGTTTTAGTGTTGAGTAGGACATACATGAGGCGATTCATTTGTACGGGCCGCGACATCGAAATGTAAGAGCGGCTCAAAATTTAAAAATGTGCCGCTTCAAATTTGCTGTCGTGGTAGTCGTTTTACTCGTAAACGAGGAGGAGCGAGATGCACGCTGCGACTTTCATTACATTTGAAGTGGTTAGTCCAAATATGTCATTTTTGTATTTGTCACTTCAAATGTAATGCCAAACGTCAATATGCCTCGCCTCATTTGAAGTGGGACGTTGTATGGTTGTACTAGCTCAGTACAAAAAAGAGCCTACTCTTACAAACTCTTTTTTTGACAAGTCATGTCCTCTCCAACACTAGTGCGACGGTCGCGCGCTTCAAATCACAGACTATAGATAGCTATCCTCTTTGAGCAAGTGAGTTACAACACAGAGTCCTCTTTATGTTCATTCCTCTGCCTCATTTGATGTATGACAATTGACATTTTTGAAGTGATGGGACATTCTGTCATCTTGTATGGGACATTTGAGGTGACTCTTGTATGAGTGACACAACTCTACAACCCTTCACCCTAAACGCAGACACGTGTAGGATTAATAGTGATTTTTCTCCATTTATCCCCAGTTGCCGTCGCACTGTCCAATGTTCAGTTTTGATTGAATTCCGAATCCAATTATAGAGGCGATGGTAAAAAGGTTTAAGAGGGAAACGTATGCGTGTAACTTCTCTGTCTGTTAAGGAACGAAAAGTATTACGAAATTATCTTTTAATGGATAACAAAAGTAATTCCAGTTCGAAAGAGGCATAAATCCTTCGGAATAATTCCCTCATAAAAGTAACTTGGATAATTTCCAACTGCTAAACACCGTATGAGTGAATTAAACGACCGTTGTTCACCGAAAGTCCGTGATTCATAATTACAAAGTACGACAAAATTCGCTCCTGTCGGCCCGAACATTACTTGTTTGAGCATTTTGACGAGTTCGCATCCTTCATTAGTCCGGAGTGGGGCTAACAGGTTTTATGGGCAACAATACATGTTTATAAAATTTGCATACCTTCATTCGCACTCTTCCGCGACCATTACCTTTCCATTTGGTAAATAATTTAGATGCCCTCTAGGACGCCGGCCAGATATTAAAAGTGATGGGTCCCCGAGGTTTAATATTAGACTCCCCTCGTATTAAATTCTCTGTCACGCGAAATTCCCAAATGCATACGCGAGATATTTTTTGCACATGTTCATATTCGCACTTTTGTACTCGCATTCGATACAGAATGTCACTCCCGTCGCAGAGTCCGATTTGTTCTTCGCATTTCGAATTCAACTTCGCTACCGCTTGACTTAAATTGTGTGGGTAAATTGAAATGGATAAGTTTGGAAAGCAATTTATAAAATATGTCGATTTTTACGTCTGCCCTGGTCTTAAATGGATTTATTTCAATTATTACCAAATTGATTTACAGAGGGCTATTTATTCAGTTAAGAAAGTTCTGCTTGGGTAGCGCGTTATCAATGACAATAAAAATACTGAACCAAAAAAAATATTACCATTCAAAGTGAAGAGTCATATGGCATTTCAAATTTATATTACAATACTAAGCAAGCGCGGGGCGTTGAATAATCGAGCTCATTGTATATGCATCAAATTCACAGAACAAAACTAATCTAGAGCTTGGGGGCAATAAAAATGTCCCACTTCCAGCCGCTGCATTAAAAATAGATGAGATCAAGGTGTAATCTCGGCGATCCTTATTATAAATTCTTGCATCTTAAATATTTCACATTTTTCACCACTTAGCTTCGCGCCGCGAGAATAATGTTGCTATCACTTTACATAAAGGAGGCAAATTACCCGTCATATTGTAGGTATCTCAGTACAAGATACTTTATTCTGTTTAATAAATACGTTATTGCAATGTTATAAAATTAGGAAACTTCGTAATAAACGTAATTATTGTAATTTTGGATAAATTGTATTATGTGATCAGGAAAATTGTTTTTTTAGGAAAGTAAAAATCAAAAGTGGAATATTATTTAATTTTTAAGGCTATTTTATTTAAATCCCATTTATTGCTTTCTTCCACAAAGGGCGAGGAGCAAACATACAAATCTCACTAACAATAAGTGTTGATTTATCAAAATGAAATCTCTTTGTCGAGAGGAATAATCAAATTTATCAGTGATTTGAATCTTCATTTCATTTCAAAGGGTCTTTTAAACGCGTCTATTTACTTTATTAGTTATAATTAACATTGTTAAAATGAAGATTTGTTTTGTTTTTAGAATAGAAAAAAAACTTATCAGTATAGTTTTAATTTATCAGTTTTTATTATGTTTTACATTTTCACTTTTAAAGAGCTTATTTAATTTTGTTAAATTTTGGTAGGACAGTAAAGTTTAAAGGGAATGTCATTGAAATATAAACCATAATTTTCAAAGAAATAGGGATACCTAATAACATTTAAAACGATATTTCTATGTAGACAAAATCTCGGTAACAAACTATTGTAGTACCTACCACGACACACCACGTTAAGGTAGATAAGTAAAAGGTTTGAGATGATAGGATACCTACTGTACTACTGTCAATTTTCAATGTGATTCGAACGTTCACCTGTCGAATATAAAACGTCTTAGCTATCACAATGGCTGTTTTACTTTAAATCTGAATTTCTGTTTATTCTTTGAGAATTAAGTATCTGTTGCACCTCTATAATACTTAGTATCTACTGCAAAAATATCTGCGTAATACACCTAAGATGTCATTCATGATGTATTTCAATACACAATAGATAGATTTTGTAACGGAATAGTATTTGCTAAAAAGATTCCGTGTTGTCAGTCACTTACTTGAGTTCCGTTTCTAAAAAACAAATTTAAGGGTCCCTTTTGATGCATCGCGGGCGGGTAAATACGGCCCGACATCCCCTATCATAAGATACAAGGTACATTGTTTGTTCTTCCTATTTTTATATGGCCCCGCAATAAAACGTTCGCATTTTACATTTTTGGGGGTCATAAATAAAACTGCTCTTGTAAAATTGCATTTTAAGCATTTCTTAACGTGTGCCCGACGTCACCTTTTGTAGGGATGCCATCGGATTTTAAGCGTAGCCAGTCGTGAAGGATGCTTCGAATTGTAGGGTCCGTTTGAAATTATGCTAACTTTCTTGTAGATGTTTTATATTTATAGGCAATCGCTACAGATACATAGATTTTATAGCTACCTACTTAAAAAAACTGTAGATATCTAATCCTTTCAATCCCAAATTGTACCTATTTACACACAAGTTCTATTATTGTTTAAAAAAGTTTGTTTCACGAGGACATCTGCGCACACATCATTTAATTAACGGATTAAACAGATTATTTAAACCAATGTCCGGCGCTGCCCGGAGTTTGAACGTCGACTTGTAGCGGGGGTTCAAGTGAAATTAAATTACATGTTGACAAAATGAGTTACGCCCTTTCCTGCAGATTAACAAACAAAAACTGATGGTATAAGGGTCACAGCGTTAATATTGTTAGAGGCAAATGACTCCATTCTTCATCACATTTCGGTTCGTTGTTCACAATGCTACAATTTAAGCTCGGCATTGTTCTTGTTCATTCGATTCTCGATTTAGTTTTGCGCTTTTATCGGTGCCCATTTGAATAGTGGGTGCGACGCCGGATAACACACACTCCAGTGGTTCCAGTCCTATATATCTTCAGTATATAATAATTACGCTCATTCAAGTTGTGGAAGCAAAAATTAGATAGACAAAATTTTCAATTTAATTTAAACGTTTATGGCAGTTATGTACCCAGAGTGTTAATGTTTTACCAAAATATATTTATCTGTATGGTTTTTTAGTTCATTATATTGATTTTTTCTAACAAATTGTTGCAGAAAGCTTTAAGCTTGGTTAAAAGTATACAAGCTATAGCTACAAATTCTGTAATTGTGATCTAGAGCTTCATTACGCAGTGCTATCGTTATCATTTTATAGTGCATTTTTGTCAAGTGTAGGAAGTAAGTCCATATGTATAACATATGTATAATATATTTGTGTCTTCCGAAATTATATTTTACCTTTTAGTACCTACTTAAGAAAAAACAAAGGCAATATTTTAACAAGAGTACATTGGACCTTAATGTGAAATATCTCTAAAACGTAAAGCCCATTTCGTAACGTCATTTGTTACAATGCTGAAAATAGCGGCCATTTCATGTTTTCCAGTTTTTGTCAAAACAGAATTTACGCGAGTTTCAAACTGACCACAAAATTATGGAATACAGCGAGGGGAATACAAATTTTCTACGGTTCGCAATCCAATTAATTTTAAAAATCGCCATAACGAAAGGGCTTTATTGTTATGTAAATTTGTGCAAACTTCGGCAGACGTAGGCATGACTAATTGTTAATTCGGATAATGCGCTTACGAGAGTGGGACACCACAGCACCACGGAGCATCCCGCGTTGTAATAAAGGATTACACGCCTGACCTGACCGCGCTGCAGTCTACCAGGCCTTCTATTTACTTCTTAGGGCTGCGACAACAAAGAAGACTTGAGAGATTTAATTATATCCTATTACTTTACAATTCTAATTGTACCTGCAAATTTACACCTGTCTGACGTTTGATGTCCAATTAATTATTAAGTATTAAGCTTATTCATTTTCAGGATGAACTGTAAGAATTATTTTGTCAAATAATCACAAATATTAAAGATAATCTCAGTAGTGAAGTTGTTGGGTCCTTCATCATGTCAAACGTTTCTATAAGACATGGACCCTTGTCTGGCGACATATTGGCCGGAAGTAATTTCCAATAAAGATCTCAAGACCCTCGCCGGTGGATGATGTACGAATAAATTTCGTAATTGCTTCAATTTTAATCTGACCGTATACTTACATATTTATTGATATCACTAATATTGATATTGATTTTAATGAATTTTAGCTATAAGTTTTATTCTTTATACCTTCTTACCAAAATCAATTGAAATTGATTCAGCGGTTTACTTTAGTGTGCATGTCAAAGATACAACAGCCATAGAAACAGTCACTATCGCATTTACATTATTAGTACCTACGGATATAATTTAATTAGAATCTAGTCCTACAAATTTTATTTCATTAAATTATGATAACAGAAAACCAAAAAAACATTTCGTATCCTAACCCTCAAATTCGGTTTCTAATCTTTCAAAGGATAGCGCCCTAGTTTTAAACGCATTTAGCGTAAAATCAGTAGCCGCCACTAAGCTCTGTTCACTTTCTGACGCAAGTAATTATTTAATGGAGATGAAGTCCGCAGCGCGCCGTGAAATGTAAGATTACACGCCCCGAATCCATTGATCACGGCGATTTGTTATGGAGAACTTGATGCAGTTCTATTCACACATTATCTTCACTTATATTTATAATAATGGTCTATTAAATAGAATATGTCTTAACTGGTTATTGCAAGTTTCTGTCAGTTTTTAAGTTGTGGTTTCAAAGTAGGTAGTGCTCTGCGGCGTAGAAAGCTTTTCTTAAGAAATATGCATGTTTGAAAAGAAATTTTGAAATAAATCCGTCAATCAGTAGTAGAGCAACAAGAATATTTAATTTCACGTTCGGAGAAGTGATTGTCTATTAGTGGACTTAGGAAGTTTTACATAAAGTCCGGTAACAGCTTTTAAAATAACAATTACTTTATAATTAACATTACAAACATTAAGTAAGGAATGCTTATTCGCTTGATACTGGTGTTAATTAGCTTTTAAAACAACTTCTTTAAATAATTTCTAGTTATATAAATAAAACAGTTCTAACGTGTACTTAATATGCTACTAATGTGTATTTAAAAAGCTTGTATAATGTACAAACGAAACAACAATAATAATTAAAACTTTCCCATGTCCGCATATTTTGTAAAAATATTCCCGCATTAGAAACAGGCAACTATATAATCGCATGTTTATTACTTTACTCGCCGTCTGCGCTAATAATTTCCTTGCATTATTTAGAAGTTAAAAGAACATACACGAAGTAATATAAGTTACGACGTACTAGAACTCCGGGCAATATGCAGTTTGTTACGTGTAATAGTCATATGTTAGTTAAAGTTGTTAGGTGGTGTTGTTTGACAAATTCGCTAACTTTCCCCCGGTTATGACGCGATCCTATCTAATCTTCGGACTGCATCCTGAGACAAACTGTTAAATTGCTGCTCGTTGCTCGTACTTACCTGGTATTGTGCATTTACATTATTATGAACTAACTATTTGATAGAAACATAATTATCTTAAATTTATTGTTCTAATATAATGATAATAACGTTGGTTTTGTGTGGTAGATGATAGTATGTAATAGAAAAATAACGAAATAGTTTAACGTAAATAAGATATG